>OVBI01000757.1:0-54668 GCA_900406495.1 Sisymbrium altissimum
ACACCGATGGCATATAGATTTGGTGATCGAGTTTTGCGGTTTGGAAGATCCTGCAGCACCACGGCCTCGACCTCGACCACGACTAGTATCAGGTTGGTACCCGCAGCCTCGGTTTGAACCTCGACCATAAGAATGGTGGTTTCCACGAACACGTCCTTGCCATCTTCTACGTCCACGGCCATACTGCCTTGGTTCTCTTTGGACGTGGTTAGTTTCTCTCTCTTCCGTGACCACGTGGGTTTCGATTGGACAGAGCAGGATGAAATCTGGGCTTTAGGCCTCCATTTCTAAATTTACTTTCCCATATATAGTTAATACTAATTAATTCTCCTGTGTTCATGCGAATATGTAAATATTTACAAAATAATTAAATCAAATTATTTCTTAGTATTTTATTTTTATTTGTTTATAACTTTTTAGTGATTTTGTCAATTATATATATGTACATATGTAGAAAGATGTTTTAAATAATTTTAGGCTGTTATCTTAATTAAACATGTGATTTTAAATATCAGAATTTGAATGAGATCAGTTATTATTTTTAGATTTATTAGTAGCCTATATTCCTCTGAATTAAACTACAATTAATATTTAGTTATATTTAGGCTAAAACTTTGTTGTTTCTTATTTATTTATTTTTAAATTATTATCTAATTTATATGTATAAAAAGTAATTGAGATATTATTTTCAATTTTTTTTTATTAATTAGACACGTAATTTCTTATATAAAAGTTTGGATCAGTCCGATTCTGTTTTTTTATGGCATATTGAATTATAAATGTTTTTTTATTGAACCATATTTGTTTTTATCCTAATTACGGTAAAATCAGATTATTTTTTATGAAAAAAACTTCATTGGTTTTTTAGATTTGTAACTTTATTTTTGTAAAATTATATATAATTTGATATATGTTTTTTGGGAAAAATTAGGAAAACATTATCAATAAAATATTGATTGGTTCATTGCATGAGCGAAGTAAACTGATAATTAAAAATCTACGAATAAATTATTATAATTTTTTAATTGGAATTAATATTATATATATGTAAGTTATTTTAAAGCTATTGGAATAATTTTAATGTTATTAACCCTTTTTATTACATTTTAACGTTATTATTATTATATATATATATATATGTAATTTCAAATACATCAAGTTTAATCTTTATCCTCCTATTCTTTATTTATTATAAATCTAGATTATTTTAATATTTTTATTTAAAATCATAATATTTAGAATTATTTTAAAGTTATTTTATTTTTAATATTATTTTAAAAATATTTTCCTTTTTTGCAATTAACCTTTTTAGATATCTAATAAAAATATTTTTATAGTCAAAAATGTTTTTCTTTTTATTATGATTTAAATAAGACTTTTATATTTTAGGATTTTTTTTATATATATACAACAAATATTTGTGTTTTAAAGTTATTTCTTTTTATTATTGTTATTTGTGAAAAAATTACTAACCAAAAAAATAAATTTAAATGTTATTTCTTTCTTAATATGATTCTATAAATAATTTCCTTTTTAAAAATTAAGGTATATATATATAACAAAATATTTTTATATTTTAAAGTTATTTGAGGATTTTGCTAATTTTGACCTATTTTTGAGCTAAATTCAAAATATAGACCCCATATTGAATATTAAATAAAAGTAGATCCTAAAGATATGTAAATTACAGTTGAAATCCTTGCGAACAAATAAAAAATGAAACCGGAAATGATAACGATAACCCTGTGAAGATTAAGACCTGCATAGGTCAATTAGGATAATTTATGAACTTTAGGGTTTATGGTAGTAGATTTCAAACAACGTCTTCTTGGTTAACTTCGTTTAACTACTATGTAGCAGACACCAAAAGAAGTCTACTACCTAAGTATATCTGAATTTTAACTATAAAATAGGAAAAAAAAAATATGTAAACTCTTTTGGTTTAATTGATAAAACCATGGATATTTACATCATTAAATTGAAATTACACAGATATATGCAGATTAAGACCTGTAAAAGTCTATTAGGGTAAATTATGAAATTTAGGGTTTATCATAGTAGACTTCCATATAAGTCTAACAACAAACCGGACCAGAAATAAGAACCGATTAATTTACCGAACTGGATTATGTACACATGTATATAACCTTGAAGGTAACCCTAATTTTACAGAATTGCTACGGCTGTCTCTCTCTAAATATGCCGGTCTCTCTCTCTAACAACATTGTTATCTATCTAAAACTCCGGTAATTTTCGGTTTTCTTCTGCATTTTCGATCCTCTTCTTTGTATCTGTCTTTTGTTTAGCTCTTCGTCTCTTCTCACATTCTTCTTGTTATGTGTACACAAGGATGGGGCGGTACAGCTACAGTCAACGGTCGAGTAGTTCGAGGTGTTTGTAGAGTGATGGAATACCAGAAGTGAGCTCCAGTCCATTTCCTGAAAGAGGAAAAATAGGATTTCCTGACCGATGTGGATGCGGTTTGGTGCCTGTTGTGAAAGTATCGACTTGGGAACATAATTCTAATAGGATTTTTTATGGATGCACAAACTACAAGGTAAGAGACCGGCCTCGTATTCTTTGTTTCTGATTTAAATGATGGTACGCTATGTAATGTGTAATGTGTTTATATAGGAAGGTAGACAGCACATATTCAAGTGGTGGGATGAGGCTATGATGGAGGAATTCCAAGATCTAAGAAGTTCCATTGAAAACCAGGTGGCTGTCGGTGAAAATAGTGATGATATATCTCGGGTTCAGGCAGAGATTTCCCAACTAAAGAAGCTCATTCAGGCGAAGCGATACGGAGATGTCGAGCTGAAGAAAGTGATTGTCGGCGGTGCATTTCTCGTAGGCCTCATCCTCATAGGGTTTATCATTATCTTTTCTGTTTGTCTTTGCTTGAGGCGATCATAGTTTATAATGCGATTAATATGTATAATTAATGACTGTTTATATGTGACCATGTAATATTGCTAGAAGAATGATGATATAATCAGATCATTAGTTCTTCGTGACATATGATTATTTCGTGACATATGATTAATTAACTAATTCTAATCCAAATTGATTTGACTTTATATGGGGATAAAATATGAAGAACTAGTAGACTTCACCTGAAGTTTAAAATTCAAATTAACCCTAGAAATTTATAGGCGGGAATGTAATGTATTGAAAAGGTAAGAAGAATGAGTATACTTCACCTGAAGTCTGAAATTCAAATTAGCCCTACTTGACTGTAGGCGAGAACCGGAATAGCTAAATAGGCAGGAATTTATTAAAAAGTTGAATACTTAGTAGACTTCACCTCTAGTCTGATTTTCAAATTAACCCTAATTGACTAAATACGGGAACCAGAATAGCTAAATAAGCGGGAATTTGTTAAAAAGTTGAATACTTAGTAGACTTCACCTGAAGTCTGAAATTCAAATTAACCCTAATTGACTATAGGCGGGAACCATAATAGCTAAATAGGCGGGAATTTATTAAAAAAGTTGAATACTTAGTAGACTTCACCTGAAGTCTGAAATTCAAATTAACCATAATTGACTATATGCGGGAACCAAAATAGCTAAATATGCGAGAATTTGTTAAAAAAGGGATTTGAGATCGGTTTATTGCCTAACCCTAACCGGAATTAAACCAATTGAACCAATTGAACTTCCGATAATTAAGCCGAGATAATTATGGTAAAAGAAACTATATTTTATACTTTTACATTTATTGTGCGGGTTAAAGGAAAATCCTCTCTCTCGATTTCACCGTCGTCGTCGCTTCTCTTTCGCCGCCGCCATATTTCTACATGTCCGATACTGTTACTCCCCGGTAATCTATTATGTCTACATCTCCGATATTGAAGCCCTCTTCGTCCTATTTATCTATCTATTTCGAACTCTAATCAATTGATGGTTTTGATGTATGGTTGGGCGCTCATGTTTGCTGTTTCGCGCCGGTGACTGTTGAATTTGGATTGTAGATCTTGTCTGCACCTTTACTACCGATAGCTGTATTCGCTGGCAATTTCCTTTCTTCTGCTCATTAGCTCCTCTTTCGGAAGTATCGATTTTGAAAGTATTAAGTCAAAACAACCACCGTAAGTAGAGTGTGAAAGAAGACTGTAGGCAATGACATGAGACTTCGATTGTTGACTTCTATAGTAAATTGTTAAGTAGACTTATATAGGAGACTTATATAGGAGACTTGTATAGGTGACGGTTAACATTTTTCTCGGTTTGCAGAATGGAGAAGCCTGTCTTTCCCGACATTTTTTCACAAAGGGTGATGAACCCTTACCGCTGAAAAGCATCGGTTACTCGGTTACTACAGCAATAATACAAAGTTGTTTAGTGTACTGTCGGAGCTACTGAGTGAGGATGAGTGGGCAGAGCTCAGTGACTCGAAGTTGGGGGTTTTTTTAAAGTTCTACAAACTTGATTTCGGTTGGGCGTCTCGGCTAGTGCATTATATGCTGGGTTTTCAGTTATCTTGCAAAAAAGAACTACAAGATATAGAGTCTCGTTAGTGTAAACCCATTGAGATTTTCATTTTTGGAGTTTGAATACCTAACTGCCTAAAAATATCAAAAGCTTGATTACTCCATATATATTATTTTAAATAATGCCAAACTCATACAGTGGAAAATACATAACCTAACCCAGATCCGTGACGAATAAAATCTTCAAAATTCATTTTAGTTTGGCTGTAACTGCATTTTTAAAAATACAGAATTTTTTAAAAACTCGAACACGGAGACAATAGGTAGAAGTCTAATATTTGGCCTACATTTGCAATTATATTTTAACGAAGGAAGACTTCATGCGACGTCTACCAATTTAGTAGACTTCGTGTGAAGTCTTCCTTTTATAAATTTAGGGACAGTTTTGCATTACTATCAAAAATTTTAGTAGATTTCACCGTCAAAAGTAGACTTCGCCGCCAACAGTAGACTTCGGCCGAAGTTAACCGGGGTCTAGTTTTGCATTTACTTTTTCAAGTAGACTTCTCTACCTTTCCGAGACTTCACGAAGAATGCAACTAATGTAACTAGTTAAAATAGACTTCTATGGGTCTAGTTTTGCATTTGACCAACTTTGACTGTTTATAGTAGACTTCATGTGAAGTCTACTCTGAAAGTAGATTTCGTGTGAAGTCTACTGTGATGAGCGTTGCATTGACCAGTAAAAATAAATGTAGACTTCGAAATAATTTTTTCCGTCAAAATTTTAACCCAAAGTCAAATGCAAAAGTAGCCTCTGTAGACTTCTTTCGTAGTTTACTAAAAAAGTCAATGTTAGGTCAACCTTAAAGTCGAAGAGTAGACTTCAAACATAGACTTCAAAAAAATCTTTGTTGTCGGCAAATCAAAAACTAAACCCCAATAGACTTCATATGAAGTCTACAGTAAGCAGACTTCACATAAAGTCTCCGCCTTGTTTTTTTTGTTTTCACATGAAACATAGTAGACTTCACTAGAAGTCTACGGCATGAAGTTTTGAAATGCAAAAGTGAAATATAGTATACTTGACCTTAATACTGCATTTACGTAGACCTTTTCTGAAGTCGACTGTCGCAAAACATATATGAAATCCATGAATCAACTAAATATTTACGTTTTTCCTGGTTTTTTAGCTTCGCCAAGCGTGTAGAACGTCGACTATAATCGCCACCGAAGAAGCTCAGCCTGTATTGATGGAAGAATCATAACATATGACAATATGGACGCATTTTAAATTTTCAAAATAAAAAATATGGAGTTTTAGGGATGAAAATGGATAAGAAATTGAAGAGAATGACGTTGTGAGAGCAATGAGTGTGATTTTATAGCTCAAATTTGGGTAGTTGAAGCATTTAGACTTTCAAATTTGGTTGTTAATGGTGGTTGAAAAATTGATGGCACTGGCAATATCGTGAATAAATGAAGAAGATAAGGATATAAATGCCATTTGCATTTTCACCGAAAATGAAATTAAATTCTGGGATAATAACATTTTCGTTATTATTTAGAAAGGAAAATGAGTTGATCCGTATAAAGTGGCATTTTTTGGAGAGAGAAAAAATGGCCTAGAATTCTATTTGATTCCAAATAAGATCCATTTCAGTCACTAACCCTTATTTTTATTATGATTTAAACAAGACTTTCATTTTTAGAAATTTTTGTTTTTATATATATACAATAAATATTTTTTGTTTTAAAGTTATTTTCATTTATTAATGTTATTTGGAAAAACATAACTAAACAAAAAATTTTAATTTAAAATTATTTTCTTTTTAATATAATTTTAGAAAGACTTTCCTTTTTCAATTAATGTTTTTATATATATAATAAGAATAATTTTATATTTTAAAGTTATTCATTTTTTATTATTATTTAAATAAGATTTTTTTTCAAATTCTCGTTTTTATATATATACAAAAACTATTTTGTATTTTAAAGTTATTTTATTTTATTAATGTTATCTGGAAGAATAATTGTTAAAAAAAAATTAAAAGTTATTTCTTTTTAATAGGATTTTTAAAATACTTTCCTTTTTGGAGTTAATGGTTTTATATATATACTAAAATTATTTTTACATTTTAAATTTTTTTGTTTTTTATTATGATTTCCTTTTTTGGAATTTTTGTTTTTTATAAAACTATAAAAAATATTTTATGTTTTAAAGTTATTTTCTTTTATTAATGTTATTTGAAAAAAATTATTAAACAAAAATATTTAAATTAAAATTTTTTAGTAATGGCAATAATTACCGAAATTTATTAAGGATATTTTTTTAAATCGGCAAAGAATTAACGTGATAACGACACTTAGGAAACTTATTTCTCAATTATATATGTTCATGTTTTGGAATGTCGACATGATATCAATTAGTCTATACTCATGTCTTTAATAATAATATAGAGTTTATGGTATTTCTTCTTTGACTCTCTATAATATTGCATTGACAATTAATTTTCAAATTAAACGGTGCAAAAAGTTTTCCAGAACATGAGTATCGTTTATGTTGGCCATTCAAATTCCAATTAAGCCAAAACTTTCTAACCAATCCATAAACAGTATTTCCCTAATTTCATATGATGATTTTTGCTGATAATTCCAATATCAAAAACCCAAGTGAAACTCAAAACTAAAAACAAACACCTCCTGATAACTTGACATTACACCAGCCTAGGTGTATAACGCACAAGAAACAATCAAATTAAGTAAAAAAGAAAATCTCCTACCAAAATTATCAATTTTCTACTTGATAGTCAAATAGAAATATCAGTAATGAAAATATGCATACACATCTACAATATATAAATGTATTTAACATTTTGGCAAGTCATAATTCTTAAAATATAAAAGAGATTTTATCTTTGAAAAATTTTAGCCGTTTGTCGAGTGTACAATGTATTCAACATTTTGGCCAGCCATAATAATTCTTATAATGTGAAAGAGATTTTTATCTTTAAAATTTTTTAGCCGTTTGGTAGCACGTGTCGTTGGCTCCTTTCTCTTTCTACCCTATATATTCATTCATCCTCTCAATCAAATCTCACCAAACGGTATCATAACCTTATTACCTCGTAAATATATCTTCAATCTTTCTTAGATTTCTCTCTCTAGATGGATTTTTTCGCAACGTAAGTTTTCTGTGTTGATCTGAAAGTACAATAATTGTTAAACGGTAATTTTCCTAGCTGTAACTTTTCAATATTTCAACCTAGATTTCAAGGATTTAACTAAAATTTTCTAGGATTTTAAATAGTTTTTTTAGCATCGATATAACCAATGTGATGAAGACAAACTCATCTCAAGGGTTTGGATTATATAGATATATGCAAAAAAATTATTTTGAATCTCATCATAATGATTATGTGGGTTTTTCTTATCTTTTTATTCTAACCCTAGAGTAACTTTGCTTCAAGGTAGATTTTGCAGCATGTTCAAATTTCAAAATAAGATCTGTTCGTATCTCTAGGAAATCTGTGAAGTCTATGAGCAAGTAAGTGTTTTTCTAGCATTGTGTCCACCCAAGATTTTGTAAGTCACATTTTCTTTATTTCCTATACATAACAGAAAAAAATTATATATAAAGCTTTTACACTTTTCAAAATATATTTTTTTCTTGTTAACTTTCAATTCTTAAATTTATTTTAGGAGAAATAAATTTTGATTCATCCACTTTTATTATTAACGTACTGGTAAAAAAAAAGTATGTTTCCATCATTTTTACAACTATGATTTAAAATTGATATCCCTTGAATTTCTTTCAATGAAAAGTTAGACTAATATTAATGTAATTATCTTCTACCATCCTCGGCCACCAAACCAGATCCAAAGATAATTACATCAATATTAGAACAGCTTTTCATTGGAAGAAACTCATGGAATATCAACCTTGAATCATAGTTGTAAAGAGTGATGGCACCATATATTTGTTTTTACCGGAATATTAATAATAAAAATGGATAAATCAAAATTCTATTCTTACTAAAATATATTTAATAATTGAAAGTTAAAAAAAAAAATATATCTATTGAAAAGTATAAAAGCTTTATATATACAAAAAAATATTTTTGTTATGTATAGAAAATAAAGAAAGAGTGTAGTTTTCTTTAGAAATTATGTAAAACAAAAATTATTCTTTAAAAACACTATGCTAAAAAAAACTCAACAAAGAAATGAATAAAAAAAAATCAAGAGAACACCAAAAAAAAATAATCAAGAAGATATAATGGAGCAATGGGGTCAACATCACATATTTTCAACCAAATCATCCACATATTAAATAAAATATATATATGCAAAAAAAAAAATTTATAAAATCCATGGTAAATTTATTTCGTTTTTAAAATTTTAAAAAATGCTTAACTGTTTTTGCAATTAAAGTTTTAGATAAATAATAAAAATATTTTTATATTTAAATGTTAGTTTTCAATATGAATTAAATAAGACTTTTATTTTTTTAATTTCTCGTTTTTATATATATACAAAAAATATTTTTTCGTTTTGAAGTTATTTCTTTTATTAATGTTATTTGGAAAAAAATTATCAAACAAAAAATTGAAGTTAAAAGTTATTTCTTTTTAATATGATTTTAAAAATAATTTCCTTTTTTTACAATTAACGTTTATATGTATAGTAAAATATTTTTTATATTTCAAACTGATTTCATTTTTATTAAGATTTAATAAGACTTTCATTTTTTTACAATTTTCCTTTTTATATATACAAGAAATATTTTGCGTTTTAAAGTTATTTCCTTTTATTAATGTTACTTTGGAAATATATTATTAAACAAAAAAAAATTAGAAAGTTATTTCCTTTTTAATATGATTTTAGAAATACTTTTCTTTTTGCAATTAATGTTTTTATATATATAATAGAAATTATTTTATATTTCAAAGTTATTTACTTTTTATTATGATTGAAATAAGATTATTTTTTTAAAAATTCTCGTTTTTATATATAGAAAATTCTTTTGTTTTTAAATTATTTCATTTTACTAATGTTATTTGTAAAAAAAAAATTATTAAACAAATTAAATAAAAATTTATTTCATTTTTAATTATATTTTAAAATACTTTCCTTTTAGAAAATAAACCTTTGTTTATATAATAATAAAATAATTTATATTTTAAATTTTTTTTTTTATTATAATTTAAAGAAGACTTTCTTTTTTTGAATTTTCGTTTTTAGAAATATATAAAAAATAATTTTTGTTTTAAATTTATTTCCTTTTAATAATGTTATTTGGAAAAAAATATTTTTAAAAAATCTTTAAATTAAAAAGTTTTAGTAATAATAATTAGAATCATTAAGATTATCTTTGTAACCGATCTCGACAAAAGTTAACGCGAGAATTACATATAGAAAACTGATTTTAAAATAATATTATAGAGATATTTTATAGTTTGTAATTTAATTAAAGGAAGAAGACAAAACAAATCTAAAACCAAAAAATGGAAAAAAACAGTAATAGAAAAAAAAAAATCATAATTAAAATAGGACATACACTTGACATAAACAATACTCTCTTCTTCCTCTTTCTCTATACACAATAACTTTTAAGTTTTTTATTTTCTATTTTTCTGGGTGTTTTAAAAATTTAAGTATTTGGTCTTTAATGCTATGTTTTTGTCTTCTCATAACCTGGTCTTCTAAATATAAAAAAGAGTTTCCAAGAGCTTTATTAAAAAAAAAATCGTTTGAATACTTTTAAAAATTTAAGTATAGATTCCCGTTTTTTTCCTTATTTAAAGCCTCATATATCTTTGGGCCACCCTACAGCAACACCGTAGCAGAAAACATAGAGTAGTCATCCTCAACGACATTGAGTAGATGTTAAGTTCTATGGGCTTCAACCTCAAAACCAATTGGTGATGAATGGATTAATCCATATCCCTTATATATTATTTAGGATCTTTTTTAACTTCCAATATGAGACATAATGTCCTAATACGTCCCCTCGAGATGTTGGCTCTTTGGCCATAATCTCGGAATGTTCGGGCTTGGATTGACGGCATCAATTTTTGAGCCTTGTCAATGATTGGACCAACTTTGGGTCGGATCGGGTTGGACTCTTGGATTGGGCTCTGATACCATGTTAAGCTCTATGGACTTCCAATTCAAAACCAATTGGTGTGAGTAGATTGACCCATATCCATTATATATTATTTAAGATCCCTTCCAATTTTTGATGTGGGACATAATGTCCTAATATGAGATTCGAAAGCTTAGCCGTCAAAAAAAAAGGAGGATATAGACATTTGGAAGATTACAGAGAGGAAATTCACGAAAAAAATTCAACACCTATATCACTTTGGGACCAATTTCGAGATAACAAGCCAAAACAGAACTGGTATGAAGGGGTTTGGTGTTTTCACTCCACCCCTAATACTCGCTCCTGGTTTGGACTGCTATTCATAATTGGCTTGCAACTGGCGATATAATGCAAGCTTGGAACAGTTGATAGAGGACAGACTGTGTTATATGCGGTGATGTAGAAGAGTCACGGAAATATTTCTTCTTCGAGTGTCCTTACTTTTCAATGATAAGGAATAAACCGACCTTCAAATAGCTGGGTGCAGACTATTCAACAAACTGGGAACAAATAATCCATCTACTGACATAATCAACCCATGAACAGACTGAAATTTGTTTCCTGCGGTACGTGTGTCATGCAATTGTTTATCATCTCTGTAGAGAACGAAATCGACGAAGAAACAGAGGGGAACCAATTGCGGAAACTAACCTGGCTAAAAAAGTTGACAAGAATGTTCGAAAGAGAATCATCACAATCCAAAAATCGAAAACAATGCGTATGCATAGGCTCTGACTCGATGGTTTTCTTATGATTTCCCTCCATCTACTAGTTAGGAACGAAGAGTAATATTGTAAACTGTTTCAAACTACTCAAACTGCAGTGACTTAATTGTAACATAATTTTTTTTATACGAACAAAATTTTCATTTTTTCAAAAAAAAATGAGAATTTCAGTTTTTTATAAATCGGATTTAAAATATGTCCAAATTCTTTAAAATTTCAGATTGTTAGATTAGTCATGAGTCAGAGTTTGTGACTGGTTTAAGCGGTGATCTAAACAAAGGTTGCACACTTACACTAAGCGGTTCACTTGGCATTCATGAGAAAAAAAAGTTTGCTTCAGAGATGCTTGAACGCTGTAAATTAAGAGGTTTCTTAATTTGGATCTTGTGAATATTCTAAGTTGATATCTATTGGTCTCTATGTGAGGCTTATCCTAACTGATGTAAAGGCGATTACACAGGAAAACATATGAATTGGAAGGCAGTGCATCGTAGTTATTTGAAGAGTTTGTATTTTAGCTGATTGTTTTCTAGCCATTCATATATTATGTATTACACTAAATCATGTCCGATAATTAAGGAAAGGACCAGAGTAAAAAAAAGTCTGTGAATTTGTTTGAGTTTTTTTTGGAAAACATATCTTACTATTATTATTTGTAAAGTACATTTACAAAAATACTTGAAAAAGTCTCTTATTTACATATCATGTCATTACTTTTGTTTGGCAACAGTTTTTATTCTAACCTTAATAGGATTAAACCAAAGTAATTTTACATTATCCTCTAATATTTATTGTTTCCTAACTACCTAGATTATTCTAAAATAATGTGATTTACGGGTTTCCAAAATTTCTAAAGAATATTCTCTAACTAAATGAAATTAGTTTGGTTTTTAAAAATTTATTTTTACATGAAGTTATTTTTTTACAAATAACACAAAATCTTACAAACTATATTTCAGGAACGATAATATCTTATCCCAATATTTTCTCAAATATATTTTGAGAATTTATGAGATTTAAAAGAGATTTTTTCATATCTTTATATTTTTATTTCCTGCCAAACTTCCAACAAATAGTTAGCAAAATTTAAAAAGAAAAACTCGAGAATACATATAGAAATTTTTATTAGTTTGATGTATACAAAAAATAAATAAATTAAAAACTTTCAGTTTTAACATACACTATAAAAAATCCTTATGATACTAACAAATCGTTGGAAATAATTGATAGAATACAAAGTTATTTATAGTATTATTATTTTTGTTCCTTTTAATTAATATTATAGATGATGTCTATTAAAATCCACAAATCATAGAATTCTGTATTATTGCGCAGATTAAATTTCATAAATTTTCAGATTTGAGATTTAGAAATTTAAAAAATTCCATAAATTTCTGACATAATATAATCTTAGATTTTAGTAATTTAAAAACCCTAACTATCTTCAACTAGTTAATCTCTATATTATTATTTGAGAAATATGTTTTTTGAAACACTTTAAAAAGTCTCTTATTTATAAATCATGTCATTATTTTTTTATTGCAATAGATTTTATGGTAATCTTTGTATTTTCTTCAAATATTTATTATTTCCTAACTACCAAAATTTATAAAAAAGATAGTAGAAATTTATTCTAAAATTCTAGAATTTTAGTTTCGAAAACTGTGCCAATTAAAAAAAGAACAAAATGACAAAATGAATGAGTACTTTATATTTTTATTTTGAAGAAAATTTTATTATTATTATATAACATTTATAAAAAATTAGAAAATCTCACCAAAAAAGAAAATAAAAATTTAGAAATACAACATAAAATATGAGAGTTAATATATTTTAAATTTCATACCAAATTTTATATAAGCCAAATACAGCTATTCGTGTTTTATATTTTATAAACCTATTAAGATATAAGTTTGACAAATAATATAATTCTTAAAATTCTAAAACCATCCGACTAAAAAAAAATATGTATCATAAATAATATAATCTTTCTAATTCAAAAAAAAAATAACTCATACAATAAACCGTCTCAATCAATATATAAATTATACATTAATAATTATTATTATTTTAAATATTTTGAAAAAAGTAACCCCGCAAGTAGAGCGGGTAAAATCCTAGTAGAATTTGGTGAAACCAATAACAAAAAACCTGTCATTTAAATTTTATTTTTGTTGATGTAAAAAACCTGGCATTAACAAAAAAAAATTCAGGATGTTTTATTTATTTATTTTTATTCTTAAATACGTTGTCAAACACAATTATGCAATATAAACATAAAATCAAATATATATCATTAAATTAATCATAAATGAATTATTAATAAAAATAACAAATAAGATCTTTCTTAAAAAATGAAGGCTGAAAATAAATACCAACTGAAAATGCAATATATACTAAATCTATACAATTCTTAGTACTATGAATGATTAATCCTGCGCACGCGCGGGATTTATTTATATATTTGGTACTTTTTCTTTGGTTTTTCTTTAAAAAATTATCTATTTTATATTCATGTAATAGATATTATTACATTTTGTATGTATATATCTTCATTAATATTTTTATATTAATTCTGTTTTTTATTTTTTTTATAATATTCTTTTTATTTACTTTATAAAGTTTTTTTGCTAATATAACATAATTCTTCAATTAATTATTTTTTATTTGGTTCGGTTGAGGTCCTTGATTACAAATTTTGTTAATCAATAGAGTTTAACAACTTAACACTATTATTCCAGGTTTACAAATTTCAGTTGGATCCGAGTTTAGTGTTGTGATGCTTTAAAGGGTCCTAGTTTTTGAGCTAAGATTACCGGCTAATCAATTGGTAAAAGTCATTTCATGATTGCAATCGAACTTTTCTTTCTCATAAGCTAGAATTGAAATTACTTAAATAAATCTTCCAATAAAAGAAAAAATATTAAAGACAGAAAGATCAAAATAAGAGATCATTAGTAAAACAATCTCAAAAAGTTGGTATATTACTAAAGTAATCTTCAAAATTTTGAGAGTTGGGAAAAGATGGTGAAGAAACTTATAATTTCTTAGAGCTCATTTATATTACAGAACTGCCATTATTTACGAATTCAAAAAAAAAAAAAAAAATAAAAGAAAACACCTGAAACCCTATAACTTTTTTTATTTTCATCGAAACCAAAAGTTTTATTCCCCGGCGGCGCTCTGAGACGATTTTCGGAAATGACCACCAATAAGCATCTCCTGCTTCGTCTTCTTCTTCCCCGGTTCTCTCTGGCTTCGTCTTCGTCTTTCCCGATTCTCTCTGGCTTCGTCTTCTTCTTCCCCGGTTCTCTCCTCGGTGAAAGCAAAAGTTCTTCTTCGTTTCTCTCCTCCGGCGACGATAGTCTTCAGCTCTCTCCTCCTCTGCCACGATATCATCTCTTCTCCTTCTCTCGGTAAGTAAATTTTGTTTTTCATTTAGGGTTTTGTTTCGAAATTTGAAACCTTCTCAAAATTTGAAACCTTATAAAATATTAACATGATTTTTTCATGTTTGACAATTCCGGCGACGAATCTGAGAACTACATTTACAAATCTGGCAACGATTTGAGGTATTTATTTGATGCTAGACTTTTGGTAACATAATGTGAATATATTTATTTTTAAGTTTAATGGTAGATTTATAAATAACATAATGGTAGATTTATTTCAAGCTTCATGGTAGACTTTTTGTAACGCAATTGTGACAGATTTATTTCGATTTTGATGGTAGATTTATTATTGTGTAATGAATATTTATTTATTTTATTTTTGATGCGGGTTTTGCAGATTCCAACGACGGCAGTATTGATGATAGATCTATAAATTTGAAGTAGTAACAAAAACAAAAAAAACGCAAAAAGTGATGAATTATGTGAAAAAAAAGAGTCGGCGGCGGCTGCAGAAAATAATCGCAGGTTGGAAACCCTAGAACGGAGAAGATGAAAAAATTACGATTATGCCATTAATGAAAAAAAACATTTTGTGATAGATTTATTTGAATGTGATGCTATATTTATTATTATATGGCGATAGACTTAATGATAGATTCATTAGAAATGATATGGTAGACTTTTTGCTTTGCAAAACAGTTAATGGTAGATTTATTTAGTGAATCGATTTCAAGTAATGGAGAAGTAATTATTCATCTTCTGCGATTCGGGTTTTGCAAATCAAACAGCGACGATAATGATGATAGATCTACAAATTTGAAGTATTAACAACCAAAAAACACAAAACGGATGAATTATGTGAAAATAAGAGTTGGTGGCTCCTGCAAAAAAAAATTGCAGGTTAAAAACCCCAGAACGAAAAAGATTAAAAAATTACGATTATGCCATTAATGAAAAAAATAAAAAAAATTCATGGTGGATTTATTTGAATGTGATAGTAGATTTATTATGATATGGCGATAGACTTAATGGTAGTTGTATTGTGTCATAGATAAATTTGAAAGTGATGATAAATTTATTTATTATGTGATAGTAGATTTATTTTAAAATGACGATAAACTTATTGACGGTCGTAGACGTAATGGTGGATTTTTTATTGTATTTTTATTTGTAGATATTTGATTGTAATGCATCTTATGTATAACCTTAATATTAACATGTAAATGTAATATATGATCGTAAAACAAATTAAGAAAGACAAAAAACAGATCAGTGTTATTGGATTAATGTTGTTATTTGAATTAAAAATATTTAATACAAAATTAAATAGACTTACCAATAAAAGATTAAATGATCTTAGTAACAAAAGATCAAATGATCTTAGCAACAAAAAACCAAGAGAACCAAACATCAAATGATTTTAACAACAACAGTTAAACACAATTAAGTATTAAATATTTATTTGTTAAAGAACTTGTAAAAAATCTATGACCTTTCTACTAAAAATGAAAACAAACACAATTGAAATATAGTCATTACCTAGTTATTCACCATGAATATATATAAAATTGACTTTCATTCTTCTTGAATTTAATTAAGTTAAGATTAAAATTGTTCAATAGTTGCAGATTTTTGTTATCCAAATAATTATTCAAAATTTTTAAATAATTATTCTAATATAATCCAAATAATTACAAGTTTCTTTTTGAAAATTCTCATTTTAATTAAATATAAACATATCATTTTTAAAATATATATAAATAAGTCTATCATCATGATCAAAGTTGACCATCACAAAAGTCTACTATCACTATTAATCTACCACCATAAATCCCGATTAGTCTACCAACTGTAGCATTTTTAGTAAAACTCCAAATATTGAATAAATCTATCGTTAAAAGAAATAAGTCTACCAATATCTTATTAATCTACCATAACTATAAACATATCTATCATAATATGCATACGTAAAAAATTCTATCAGCAAAGAAAATAAATCTATCATACACTTTTAAGTCCACTGTCAATAAATTAAATTTATCATCTCTACATATAGAAATAAATCTACCACTACTAAGAATAAATCTATTACTCCAAATTAAATCTACCGTCACATAAAAATAAATCTATCGTTCAGATCAATAAGTCTGTCAATCGACCAATAAGTCTACCAATCCAAAACAAATCTATCATCATACCAAAATAAATCTACCATTCCTAAATATGTCTACCACAACGTAAAAATAAGTCTATCACATTAAGTCTATCATAGACTTAATAAATCTACTGTAGACTTGATAAGTCTACCGACTGAAAATAAGTCAATCACCAAATGAGTGGTAGACTTATTTCATTTTTTCGTATTTTTTTTTCCTACGTGGCATAATTTATTAATGGTATTGTCGATATTACGGTTTTTGTCAACACATACAAAAAAAGTAAAATAAGTACAAAATATTATTTTAGCAATTTCCAAAGATTGGCATCAATACATAAAACCAAAACAACTTCCTTCTTTCCTTCCGTTGTCGATCTCGGCGCCGGTCACCTTCTCTTCCGGATGGGGAAACGAAAAAAATCTTCCCTTCCAAAGCTCCCTCCGTCAATTGTGAAAAAAATCCAATCTCTGCAGAGTTCAGCTCTTCCAGCTGTCTCCTCCCCTGCAGATCTCCCTGCAACTCAGCAGTCTACTCTCAAGGTAGGGTCTCTGAAATCGGCTGCTTCAGCTCCTACAGTTGAAGAATCATCTTCTTCGACTCCCCAGTCGGAGAAGAACCAGTCATGGAACCCAGATCCGGTTTCTTTGGTAAATCGTTCTGAATCTGACTCCCCATCTGTTGCTCCTACGGGTGTGCGACCCTCTTGGAGAGAAGTTGTCAAAGGACCTTCGGCTAAAATGGCGAAAAAGGTGTTCCTTTCCTCCTAGAATCAGGAGAGCTGTGTGTCAAAATCCCAAACTCAGTTATTCAGAGTAACCAGAGTAAATGGGAGCCCTTTATCCCTAGACAGTTCCATGGTAACCTACCTTCTCATGGCACCCTCCATGCCATCCTCAATGGAATCTGGAGCTCAAAATCTCGTGATATCACCATCTCCAAACTTGGACCGAAGACGGTCCTCATTAAGGTTCCTTCCTCAGCAACCCGCTCACGTGTTCTGAACCAAGGAATCTGGCATATCGAAGGACAGACGATGTTCGTTGCGGATTATACTCCAGGTATCAATTCGATGATGCCTGAACTAACTGAGGCTCCGGTCTGGATAGAGCTGCGGGGAGTTCCCCCCCAATTCTTCAATGAAGAAGCCCTTGAGCATGTAGCAGGACTAGTAGGTGACCCAGTTTACCTTCATCCTAACACGGCCAATCTTATCAACTTGGAAGTGGCAAAGGTGTTCACGATTGTTGACCTTACAACTCCTCTACCTGAAGCTGTTAATGCTCAATTTGAGAATGGAGAAATCCACCGTGTTGAGGTCTCCTGCCCTTGGTTACCACCACTCTGCAGCCACTGTAAAGAGGTGGGTCATACTATTCGTCGTTGCCCAACTGCACCGATAACATGTGTTGGATGCAACTCCTCCTCTCACGATAATGATTCTTGCCCTCGTCAGAAAAAGCAGGGTTCTACGGACTCTAAAATAGATCCCAACCCTAAGCTCCCTCTTCAAACAGAAGGTGCAGAGGCTGTCCTGCAGTCAGCCAGAAAGAAGAAGAAAAAGAAATCCTTGAATCAGTTAGCGAAATTTTCTACTCCTCTGGCTGTTGTCAAGTCCTCCAAAGCAGGTAAAAAGAAGGAAGATTATCTGCTGAGCCATGAAGGCATTGAGTTGTCTGTGCCCAAAGTTCCTAGGAAAAAACAGTCATCCGTAAAAGGAAAGGGCAAAGCAGTTAAGATCGTTTCTTCCTCCTCTGGCTCTGACCTTAGGTCTTCCTCCTCAGTCTCTTCGTCTGAACCTGAGCCTTGCAGTGAATCGGACTCGGGGTTCTCCTCTGCTGAGAAAGTTGACAGCTCAAAGTTCACTAAGATACTCTCTAAGAAAGAGAGACGTCAGGAGAAAAGCAGCTTGGGCTCTCGCTCCAAGCACAAAACATCTCACTAATGAGTGTTGACTCATTTTTTTGGAATATCAAAGGCTTTCATAGTAGTACTAAGCGTAGTAGCTTCAGGAAATGGCTAAGGCGTAACAAAGCTTTTTTGGCAGCCTCCTCGAGACTCGTGTGAAGATTCACAAGTCTCAGCAGTACATAAAATCTTCTTTTCCGGGTTAGAATTTTGCTAGTAACTATGAGTTTGCAGAACTGGGTCGTATCTGGATACTTTGGGACCCTTCAGTACAGCTATCAATCCACTCCAAATCGAGTCAATTGATTACTTGCCTCGTAAAACCTCCTCATTCTGTCCAAGAAATAGCAGTGACTTTCGTCTATGCCTATAACTGCAAGTACAAGAGGAAGATGTTATGGAGTGATCTATGTTCTTTGGCTGCTGACCCTATCATATCGTCGAAGCCGTGGGTGGTGCAGGGAGATTTCAATCAAACTCTCTCTCCACAAGAGAGTTCGCAAGGTGGAATAAGGATCTCGAGCGGTATGGCTGAATTCAGAGAATGTATCAGAGACAGTGACATCTCCGACCTCACTATGCGTGGCAATTTCTACACTTGGTGGAATAAGCAACTCTCAAATCCTATTATCAAAAAAGCTTGATAGGGTCTTGGTAAATGACAACTGGCTCTTGTCTTTCCCCCTCTCCTTTGCTAATTTTGACAACATGGACTTCTCGGATCACTGTCCTGCTACCATTGCTCTTGGTCTGCATAACCGTGTAAAGAAGGCTTTCAAAATCTCTCATTTTCTTATGAAGCATAAGGACTTTCTACCTCGGGTTTCTGAACACTGGGATAACATCCACATCTCTGGTACAGCCATGTTTTGTCTTTCAAAGAAATTAAAACTTCTGAAGCCAGTCATCAAGGATATAAACCGTGAACACTTCTCGGATTTAGAACTCCGAGTCAAGGAAGCTCATGCTGATCTCTTGTCTCACCAACATCAGTTTCTATCCAATCCATCCACTCATCTCGCAGGTTTGGAAAGGGATGCCCATGCAAATCTTAGGACATTGTCTTTAGCTGAAGAATGTTTCCTCTTTCAACGAGCTCGTGTAAATTGGTCTGAAGTGGGGGATGGTAACACTTCTTACTTCCACAGAGTGGTTAATGCCAGAAGATCGGCAAACCAAATTCATTATCTGCTAAAACCTTCTGGTGAAAAAGTTGAGGTTCTTCATGAGGTTCAGGAATATTGCATTGAGTACTTCACTGATATTCTGGGAGGCTCCTCTTCTCCTATCTCTGAAAATCAGGTAGATCAGATCCGTATGTTGACCCCTTTCAGATGTACTGATGAGGCAAAGCATATGCTTGTGGAGCCGATCTCTTCTGAGGATGTAAAACGTGAGGCATTTTCCCTTCCTTCTGGGAAATCTCCCGGTCCGGATGGGTTTACTGGCGAGTTTCTACGGAACTGTTGGCCTATTATAGGTGAAGAGGTCACTGCAGCTGTCAAGGAGTTTTTTTATTTCTGGTAGGCTCTTAAAACAGTGTAACTCAACAGCTATTTCCCTGGTCCCTAAAGTCACTGGGGCGGTTAAACTGGGTGATTTTCGGCCAATCTCTTGCTGCAATGTCGTTTATAAGATCATTTCGAAGATCCTACCTCGACGGTTGCAGGTAATGCTGCCTAACATGATTTCTCCTTCCCAATCGGCCTTTGTTAAAGGTCGTCTGCTTGTGGAAAATGTTTTGCTTGTTTCTGAACTGGTTCAGGGATTTAATGGGAAAAATATTTCTCCTCGGGGTCTTCTAAAAGTGGATATTAGGAAGGCTTTTGACTCTGTAAGTTGGACCTTCATCCTTCAGATTCTAGAGGCTGCTGAGTTCCCGTGTGTCTTCATAAACTGGATCAAAGAGTGCATCTCAACGACCTCCTTCTCGGTTAATGTTAATGGCGAGTTATGTGGATATTTTAAAGGAAATCGCGGTTTAAGACAGGGAGATCCCCTCTCTCCCCCTCTCTTTGTCATGTCAATGGAAATCTTTTCCTCCCTCCTTAACTCTAAATTTGAAGCGAGGGAAATTCGCTATCATCCTCTCGGCCACAACCCGAAGATATCTCATCTCTCATTTGCAGATGACCTCATGATCTTCTTCGACGGGTCAGTTAAATCTCTCTGATCTATTACTGCTTGTCTTGAGATGTTTGAGGGGATTTCTGGTCTGGGACTCAATAAGGAAAAGTATTCTCTCTATTTTGGGGGATTGAACCCGACGGAAGCTAATACCTTACTCAGCTTAGGCTTCCTTCGTGGTTCTTTTCCTGTGAGATATTTGGGCTTGCCGTTGCATTGCAGGCGTCTCCGTACGCATGAGTACTCTCCTCTCCTTGATAAATTAAAGCAGCGGTTCACTAGTTGGACTGTAAAGCCTCTTTCTTATGCGGGAAGGCTCCAATTGATTACCTCGGTCATATATAACACGGTTAATTTCTGGATGAGTGCTTTTATTCTTCCAAAAGCCTGCCTTAGAGAGATTGAGAAACTCTGTAACAGGTTTCTCTGGTCAGGTGATATCTCTAAACGTTCGCCTTCAAAGGTGTCGTGGAAAGCAATTTGCTCTCTCAAATCTGAAGATGGTCTAGGTCTGAGGAGTTTTGCGAAGTGGAATAGCGCTCTCTCCTTGAGACTAGTCTGGCTGCTCTTCTCAAATTGTGGTTCCCTTTGGGTGGCTTGGAACAAGGAACATCGCTTAAAGAGAACAAACTTCTGGCTCATAGAGGAAAAACCATCTCAGTCTTGGCTTTGGAGAAAGCTTCTCTCGCTTAGGCCTTTGGCAAAGTCGCTGATGCAGTGTGATGTTGGGAATGGTAATTCAGCATCCTTCTGGTGTGATAATTGGTTAGACTTGGGTCCTTTGATCGACTTATTTGGTGAAAGAGGACCTCGCCGCCATGGGATCCCTTTGAACTCAACGATCTCCTCTGCTGGTTCTTCTGTTGCAGGCTGGACCCTTCCTTCTGTTCGATCGCGTGACCCAGCGGTTTTATCGTATAGGGATGCTGTCCTGCGTATTCCTCCTCCATAAGAGGATAGAGGTCCGGACGTATTTACTTGGGGCCCTGAGGGTTCAAAGAAACTCACCTTCTCCACAAAAGTTACTTGGGAGTTCATTCAACCATCCTTGCCTCTAGTAAATTGGGACAAGATTGTCTGGTTCAAACGCTCAGTTCCTCGCCATGCTTTCCACTTCTGGATTACTACCATTGATCGGTTGCCAACCAAGTCTCGGCTTCACCAATGGAATGGAACAATTTCTCCAGTTTGTGGTCTTTGTAATGTGGCTGATGAGTCAAGAAACCACCTTTTCTGCATTGCCATTTTGCATCAGATATCTGGAGACTTGTTCTTCCTAGGCTTCACGCTGATCAAGCTCTGTGCTTTAGAGATTGGGATCACCTTTTGCTCTGGCTGGGTAATCGCTCGAGACCATCTTCCAAGACTTTGAAACGCCTGGTTACCCAATGTACTATATATCTGATTTGGATGGAAAGAAACTCGCGTCATAACGGACCGCCTCTCTCACCTGCTGAAGTCTTCAAACGTATTGATTGCTGTACTCGGGACTCCCTTCTTGCTCGTCTTCATAGGAAGAGTTGCAATAGTTTACTTACGTAATGGTTATCCAACGAGTAATGTTCTGCTTTCTCTTGTTCACTATCTGTTACTAAGGCTTTATATTTTTTTGGGTCTAAGTAACTCTTGTTTTAAACCTCTGTAATTGTACGCTTTTCCTTTGGTAATATATTCAAATTTTATCAAAAAAAAAAAAGAAAAAAGATTGGCATCATTTTAGTCTTTTTCCAATTTTTAAAATTTATTTTAGCAATTCTCCCTAAAAATAAAAGTGGTATTTTCATCTTTGCTCACACAGCAATTTTCGTGGACTGTCATCCACTAAAAATACAAAAGCTCTTATTGTTCCCACTTCACTTAGGCTCTGTCCTTTCTCTTTCCCTTGCCCTTGTTGTCAGAACGTAATTGCTTGGCCGAATTGAATTTCCTGCACATATCATTAACCATCATCATACCAAAAAACAGTTGCATTTTTACATCATTTTGACCTCGAGAGAGAGAGAGAGAGAGAGAGAGAGAAGACTCACTTCTTCTTAGTTATTTCTGGACTAAACCCTCATCAAAACCAAGACCAATAATCCAAATCGCATCAAAATCAAAATATCAAGACAAGCAGCTTCACGCACAGTTTCTCAGAACACAATCTCTCTCACACTTATCTGCTTCAATCGTTCTTTCCATCTACACAAACTTCAAACTCTTGCACGAAGTGTTATTCTTTTCCACACGCTCGAGTCTCCTCCCATTATCGCATGGAAATCAGTGATGAGATGCTTGGCATGGATTGTGATTGCAATGATTTAAAGCCGGATACTTTCACCTTACAGTCTTCTTCCGATTTTTTCATGAGTATGTGGTTAGGAAGGGGGGTTGATATCTATGTAAAAAGTGTTCGGATTTTGAAGACTCAAAATCAGTACCAGTTTGTAGCAGATCATCAAATGTACCCAATTGAATAACCCAGCCTTCCTTCATAACCTTTGAACAAAGAGAAAGGTATGAGAATTATCATATGTTTGAATAATCACTGTATGAGCAATCAATGTATTACATGTTCCAAAGGCATAGCACTCAGAAACATGAATCGTATTTACCTTCAACAAATGCACATGAAAAATCATGGAAAGTTATGATAAATGAGCTTTGCTCAAAGAATGAGAGAACATACATTTATGCGGTTAAAGCCACTCTAATCCAAATAACCTATTTTCTCTTTTCACTGATTCAAACTGATAACCATAGCGGTGCTTGTAATGTCATATATTTCCACTTTTTTCTTTTGTTCGTGTTCAAAACCAAAGAGCGAGAGTGTTAATTTTTTTATTAATTTTAATCACTTAGCTTCTTTGTAAGAGGAGAAGGAGAAATCACTGCAGGGTTTTTTGGCAAGCAAAGTTCAGACACGTGCTTGATCTGAGATCTTAACGTAATTAAAAATGTACATTATGTCATACGGCTACTGAAACTACGAAAAGACTTGATCGTATGCATCAACAATCAAAACTCATTTTCTAAGGGGAATCCCCAAAATTCATGTTTATCACTGTTATATATATTCGAATTCGTAAGGAAAATTTGTCTTACATGAACGAAGATATCAGCTGAGATAGAAGACTTTTGAATGGTAGAATTTAAATCCATCTCCCATCTCTGCTCTCAAACAGTCAAATCGTAAACACGCACGCAAAAACATATCAGAATGGTATGAAAGCATGGATCATGAAAGATTACATTAGCGCTCGAACATGTATTTAGAAAGGTATTAAAATTTAAAAGATTGTAGAGGTTGTATGCAGTAACTTTTTCATCAAGTACGAGAAGAATTTTCTCCATGAAAACGTTGTTTGATGTTTTTAGAATCCAGAATTGGAGAACCGGCCCACCACTTGCTGCTAGGAACTTGCAAGATGAAAATCATCGAAATTAAGGTTGTTAGCCTGTACTGGAGCAGTGACGAAATCAACGGCGGCCATTTGTTCTTCTGAGAAATATTGAGTACGATGCAGATTTAGAAAGAGTTTTTTGTGGGATTTGGAGTAGTCGTGTGATGTCTATATTTATAAGGAGCATAAATCAAGAGAATGAGAGAGGAAGGTACAGAGATGGGGAGTTGTGGTATTTGAATGATGTTATGGCTGAAGAAGCCTAGAAGACGGCTGTTACAAAGAAGATATGAGGATCTACTGCCGGATAACAAAATATTAAGTTAATATGACGGAGAGAAGAAAATGATTTGGGCTTTTAAATAATGTTAATGAGGATACATGGTTTTTTATTGGACTGTTATTTCATTAGTCTATCTCAGCTAGAAATTTTGGAATGTACTTAGGTGGACACGTGGCATTTTTAGCGTATATTGAGTGCTGATGTGGTTCAATTATAAAATAGATTTGGTTTAAAGATCATTTCATTAAAAAAAAATTAAGATAAAATGAGGATTTATGTGAAAATTGGTGTTCTAATTTTATATTTGGTCTATGATAATGTTTTCGAAGTTCATACATAGCATTTGAAACTTGTTTAAAACATCTTAAATAAGGGAAACTTATCATTTTAAAATTTTGAATCTTATTTTAAAGAGTTGATTACAATTTAAGGCACTTTTGTTAATTTTTCTTTCAAAATAGGTACTTTGTGCTACCAGAACACTTTTTCACTATACAAAATATGCTGATCCTAAATTGCCATTCATTAAACTTATCAACACACAACTCCTTTTTTAATATCACCGTCAATGGAATTTTTTTGACGGTGTTGCTTTTCTAGAGACTTCAATCTTTTAAAGATTCAATAATGATTCCAACAAAAGCTCGGATCTTCTTTAACGATTTCTACTCTCTTTAAATCCAACAACAAATTATCTTCTGTTTTCAACTTTCAAAACCTTAGAATGCGAAAATTCCCTCAAACTTTTGATTCCATGAAAAATCTGATAAATAATTTGGCTAGAGTAGAGGAAAAGATCATAGATCAACAGAGAAAGAGCTCGAATAAGTGTGTGGTTACCAGATTTAAACATGGTTTTGCTATAATTCAGATGAACTCTCTCTCTCTCTCTCTCTCTCTCTCTCTCTCTCTCTCTCTCTCTCTCTCACATATTCTCCTTGGTTTCTCTTTTTCAAAAAATCCTTTGCATATTGAATCTATCGTTTGTGGACATCATATTGTGGAAAAGGTATTATTGGCATATTCTCTAAATTGAGTATAGTGGACTAGGTGTTCTGGACGCCATGTTATGGATAACAATTTATAGAAATATCATGTGGATAAGGTAATATGGACAAGTGAATGTGGATATGTTATTGTGGGTATCATTTTTTTTTGGGAATTTTTGTTCCATAGTAGAACTTATTATAGAGATAATTTNGTATCATTTTTTTTTGGGAATTTTTGTTCCATAGTAGAACTTATTATAGAGATAATTTGCCCATACCAATATGTCCATAAGTTCAGTTTATGTTGTTCAATAAAAAATCAAAAAATGTTCTTATGTTCAGCTTACTTGTTCAATACAAAACCAAAACTCATCCAGCTTCTGGATATATGTTCAATTCTAAATGGACACAAAATTTGTGGTTCTTACCAATGAGCTTCACCTTTTTCTCATGAATGGTAAAACAAGATCCAATGAGATTTATTTGTGAAATTGTAAAGAGAGATAGACTATTTATAGCTTTAAAGATTGAGTAATTTGAAAATTATATCCTATATACAGCAGGTTGTAGCATTATTGATATTCTTCCATCTCTTTTCAATCATTTTGCATTTGCTTTATCTGGAATTCTGAAAATTAGAATCTTGAAATGACTGAAATAGAATAGAAAGTTCTATGCTTTAAATATTTTTGGATAAGTTATGATGGACATCATCTCGTGGTTACGGAGCAATCAGTTTGTGGACTGGTTAATGTGGATAAAAATATNATATTGGACAGTATAGAATTCAGAATAATCTACATAATCGTCATCTATGATAAGTTGTCCATTTAAAAATATCCATACGTTTAGCTAATTTTGGCCAATACAATTGTGCCTCTTTAAATCTTATATGAATGAAGAACAATAACAATTGTCCCTCTTTAAATCTTATGCATGGAAGGATGGAGCTCCCTTTCAGCTGGATCATCATGAATATTGTTTGTATACGGATAATCTATCTAAATTAGTTAACAGTTGTCTCTTGCAAGTATCTTTGGCTTGTTTACTTAAGTATTCATATCTACCCAGAGTTTTAGATGATCTTCCAAGAATCTTTTTGTGTATCTATATGGACATGTTTGTGTATCTAATCCAATTCAAGTTCCTTTTAAAACATGACTTCTATATCTATAGAAACTTGACCTTTTGTGTATCTACATGGACAGGTTTTGGTAAACAATCTTTAATAAAAATGTGTTATGGATAAGTTTTTGTGGATAATCTCTGATACAAAATGTGTTACAGATTTTGGTGAACAATTTGTCATGGACACCCCTAAATATTGAATCAAATCCTTAAAGATGCTTTTCAATAAATTCCAAAATACATAGTACAATTTCTACACTGAAATTGGACGTCACTTTGGCCAACAAATTTATTTGCAATAACTTCAATTCTCACCTTCAGCCTAGCTGCATCTCTATAATCTTTAATTGCAACTGTACCACCCCTAAAATGAGATTTTTATGTTGGAGAAAAGATAGTTTTGGTCATCAATTTGTGTAAAATGTTTCTCCCATCACTCTCAATCGTGATTATTTTTCTTGTTCCTATTTGGTGAAAATGATGATATCTACAGCATCTTTATTCTTAGATGATTCTCTTTAGAACATCTTGAATCGTGGCATCCCAATTGGAGTTATACACAGAGGAGGAAGCAAACAATTAATTTGTCAAAGAAGGAGTAGCAAAATCGGAGGGAGACATGATCAGAAAGACACAGTGGCCGCAGCCATTGCAGAGGAGGAGACGACGAGATCTAGGAATAACCGCATAGATAAGAAAACTTAAATAATAATCACAAAATAAAAATGATAAAGAGAATAAGTATAAGGACATTGTAGGTTTTAACCACTGTCAAAGTGTCTTAGGAGTAAGAAGTGTGTTAAAGTGTAATATATATGTGGTAAAGTGTCTTTGAATGTAAATAACTCTATTTTAAATGAACTAAAAGGAAATTATTTGATTATGTATTTTGCATGTATGATTTATTTTCTCTAGTCATTGTGAAAGCACAGGATATGCAAGTTAATAATTCAGTTTTAAAAGTAAGGATGAACCAAATTTTGCCAAGCAAGTTGATTATGGACTAGAGGAAGAGTTGAACAAAGATTGGTTTCAAAAGGAAGCAAGAAAAAGGAGCGAAAAAGATTTGTTAGTCTGAAGAATGGAATTGGAAGTACTTGAGGAAAATTGCGTTCAAACTAAAACTTTACTTTGTCTATGTTTATATGTTTATTTGTGTTGTAAATTAGAGAGAAAGTATGGGGAATTTCGTGTTTCTATTGCATTAATCATGTGTCCTTTATATATGGATAAATACATAATATAAAAAGGAAACTTTCTTTTCCTAACGGGAAAAAGAAAGTACAGATTTCCCTTTTCTAATACAATAAAGAAATATACTCCTAATACAAATAGGAAATTAATAGACCGCACCGGACCGCATGGTTTATGACAATCCACCATTCGGTTTATAACACTTTCCCTTGGCTGTCATAATCATTAAGAGTTCATAATACGCTTTGGATGTTGCCTCATTAAAACCTTACCAGGAAAATTCAATGGGACAAAACCGTGGTGAAAGAAAAAGAGTACAACATGTATTACTCCCCCTGTTCTGAATTTCCGTGAAGGTCCTTCAGTTGACACATTCCAATCTGATAAGTTAACTTCTTGAATGTTGAGGTTGGAATCGACTTGGTGAATAGGTCCGCAGAAGTGTCACTTGAACGGACTTGTAGTACTTTGACTTCTCCAGCTTTCTGCAAATTATGTGTGAAGAAAACCTTTGGCAAAATGTGCTTCGTCGTATCACCTTTGATGTATCCGTCCTTAAGCTGAGTTATGCATGCTGCATTCAGGGGAATGCCATCCAGATAAAGATAAAGGCTCTCAGAATATGGTTAATCAGCCTCATGAACGTGCTAGGTGCATTGGTTAAGCCAAAAGGCATGACGAACCACTCGTACAGACCCCTCTTGGTTTTAAAGGCGGTCTTCCATTTGTCTCCTTCTTTCATCCTAACCTGATGATAACCACTTTTAAGATCAATTTTAGAGAAAATGGTAGCACCACTTAACTCATCAAGCATATCGTCCAGTCGGGGAATTGGATGGCGGTATTTGACTGTGATGTTGTTGATTGCTCGGCAGTCCACACACATCCTCTAAGTCCCATCCTTATTTGGAACCAGAATGACCGGTACGGCACAAGGACTTAGGCTTTCTCGGACGTATCCTTGTCTCATGAGTTCCTGGACTTGTTTCTCTAGTTCTTTGGCTTCTTCAGGGTTGACCCTATAGGCGGGTCGGTTGGGGAGTGGCACACCAGGAACAATATCGATCTGATATTCGATCCCTCAGATAGGCGGAAGACCAGCCGGTATCTCTTTTGGGAAAACGTCTTGAAATAGGTCCAGAAGTTTCTTGATCTCGTCAGGATAGTCTGCTGCCTCTGTTCCTGCGAGATATCCTTCCTTAAAGATCATTAGTAATACCTACTTTTTCATTTCTAAAGATTTAATAACTTTGCATGGTGGAATGAACAGGTTGGTTTTACTTATGTTTTCGGCCTTAGCCCCTTTATCCATGGCTTTTTGAAGCTCATGAACTTTGTGTGGAGATAGAGGCGCCAGGTTGTGCTTTCGGTTATTATGGTCGAAACTGTAGTAGTTGGTCCGGCCGTTGTATATGCTTTCTTTATCAAATTGCCACGGTCGTCCTAAAAGAATGTGCCCTACTTGCATTGGCACTATGTCGCATATCACCTGGTCGGCATACTTGCCAATGCTGAATGGAAAAATGACCTCTTCGCTGATCCGGAGCTCCACCTTGTCATCTAGCCATTTTAACCGGTACAGACGAGGATGTTTAGTCTTTTTCAGACCTAATCTGTCCACGAGATATTCACTAGCACCGTTGGTGCATGATCCCCCCATCGATGATCAGCCTGCAGACTTTTGATTGGACGGTGCACCGAGAGTGGAAAATGTTCTCACGCTGCATGGTCTCTGGTTCGAAGAGTGCACTGAGTGACTGTGGGAATCGAAATTCACCCCAATGTATATGTGATAAGTTGTTAATTTAAGGAACCGAGAATCTTGCGAGAGAAAATGAAAAGTAAAGAGAAATATCGAAGAAGGAAACGAGGACAAGAACGAGAAAGGAAACAAGAAATGAAAAAGAGAGTATTTCTGATTTTATTGCTTGATGCGGTGTTCAAGATATGTTAGATTGTGTTAAAAGAGTTAAAATCGATCTATATTTATACTAGACAACCTTTAGTCCTCAGCAGCCAAAGTCTCGATGTGGGACTTGCGTATTTTCCTTTTTTCCACCGTCTTCCATTAATTCTTCGAGAATCTTTCAGAATCTCCGGTAGGTCGGTCTAGGCTTTAGGTCGGTCTCTTTCCAGCTCGGCCCAACTTTCATCCTTCATCTTCCGGTTTAGCGGTTTTCCCAGTTTATTAAAACTTTTACGAAAACATCGATAAATTCGCGGGAAGCTTCCGAAGACGAAGAATTGAGTGAGATTGGTCAGGATGCAAGGTGTCGTCCAGCTCGGGATTCCTTGGTGACAGGAAATGCCGAGCTGGTCAGTCTTTCCATGATTGTTCACCCAGCTCGGCATTTGGTGCTGAGGAGGATCTTCCGACGACTCGCTGAATGTGTTCAGCTCGGCATCTTGGAAGGAGGAGGTCAGCTCGGCATTCTGGGAAAGAGAAAATGCCGAGCTGACAGCTCAGAATTACCCAGCTCGGCATCCTGGAAGGAGAAGATACCAAGCTTTCCCATTCGTCGCTGTCCAGCTAGGCATTTTAGTACCAATGGGACATAAGGAGGCATCCAACTCAGAATTTTCTGGGAGATAACCAGCTCGGTATTTTTTACTGACTAAAATGTCAAGTTGAACACCCTCAATGCCGAGCTGACAGCGTCCAGCTCGAAGAATCGTGAGTTTTTATCTATTTTTCGGCCAAACCGATCGGAAAACACAGCGATCAGCTAGACATTCAGGGGAATGCCATCCAGCTCGGAATTTTGGCTTGAAAGAATGCCGAGCTGGTCAGCTCATCCTAAAATGCCGAGCTGACAGCATTTTACTCGAGGAATCACGACTTTTATCAGTTTTTTGGCAAAACCGATCAGAAAACAGAATGATCAGCTGGACATTCAGGAGAGTGTCATCCAGCTCGGCATTTCTGGCTGGACAGAATTTCAACCTGGTCAGCTTATCCTAAAATGCCGAGCTGATAGAATTATGCTCGAAGAGTCGCGACTTTTATCTATTTTTCAGCCAAACCGATCGGAAAACACAGCGATCAGCTGGACATTCAGGGGAATGCCATCCAGCTCGGCATTTCTGACTGGAAAGAATGCCGAGCTGGTCAGCTCATCCTAAAATGCCGAGCTGACAGCATTTTGCTCGAGGAATCACGACTTTTATCGGTTTTTCGGCCAAACCGATTAGAAAACAGAACAATCAGTTGGACATTCAGGAGAGTGTCATCCAGCTCGTCATTTCTAGCTGGACAGAATGCCTATCTGGTAAGATCATCCTAGAGTTCCGAGCTGCCAGCATTCTACTCGAAGAATTGTGACTTTTATTAGTTTTTCGGCCAAACTGATCAGAAAACAGAACGATTAACTGGACATTCAGGAGAGTGTCATCCAGCTCGGCATTTCTGGCTGGACAGAATGCCGAGCTGGTCAGCTCATCCTAAAAGCCGAGCTGACAGCATTCTTCTTGAAGAATCGCAACTTTTATCGGTTTTTTTGCCAAACCGATCAGAAAACGAAACGATTAGCTGGACATTCGGGGGAATGCCATCTAGCTCAGCATTTCTGGCTGGACAGAATTCCCAGCTGGTCATCTTATCCTAAAATGCCGAGCTGACAGCGTCCTATTTGAAAATTTTAGTCGTTAATTCCGGAAGTGCGGGTTTTGACCCCAACAGTGACCACCGTGTGACCAGAATCTCTCCCACGTGCGGATAGTCGACAACTTCATCGTCGGTTTCCTTCGTGGTTCCCTCAGCCTCATCACATGATTCGATCTCACCATCATCGTGTAGGATCATTGCCCGTTGGTTAGGACACTCCCTTGCGTAATGATCCTTACCTTGGCATATGAAACAAGCCACATCTCAAGCTCGTGTGGCCGGAGTTATGCTAGAGCCGGGCTTGGTCAGTTTGTTTGTCTCCAGGGCTGGCTTCCTTGAAATGGGCTTTATGGTTTTCCCCTTGTCGAAGCTGCCTGCTGGTGGACTCCAATTTGGTTTTGAACGGTTGAGAGATGTTGTCTGCCTTTTGATGTGCTGCTCCGCTTGTACGGCGAGGTGGAGAAGCTCATCTATGTCGCCATAGGGCCTTCCTTCCACTTTTCGAGCTATGCAGTCCTGAATGCCGTCTAGGAACTGAGCAATGAGTGTCTCCTAAGAGTCGGACACTTCTAACCGGTTCTTTAGAGTTTCAAACTCTTCGAAATACTCTTCGACTGTCTTAGATCCATGGGAGAGTTTTCGAAATTTCTTATGCAAGTCTCGGTAGTAGTAGGTTGGCACGTTCCGCCTGCGGAGATGGAAGCTCATATCTGCCCACGTGAGAATTTGGGGAAGCCTAGGCTGTCGTCGGTCAACTATGTATCGGTCTTACCATGCCAGAGCATTGTCTGTGAGTTGAGCAGCTACTAGAGAGACTTTGCGTTGATCGGGGTAGTCATAGTACTCGAAGATGTAATCCATCCATCGCTCCCAACCGAGGTAAGCTTCTAGATTGATCTTCCCCGCGAACGTTGGAGGTGTAAGCTTAAGGTCTTTGCCACCGTGCCGAGGCTCGTCGTCGTCATGACGCGGTGGTCGCTCTCGATCATTGCGAGATTGCCTGCGATATCGTCCATTGGCCGCCTTGTGACGTCTATCGTGACCTCGTTCATGGTCGGGGTCATTGTGTGCGTCTCGATGGTCTGCCAGACCGTTGTTAACGCGTCTCCGGGAAGCTCGGCTATCATCATCCGAGTAGTTGGGCTCATCATTCTGCCGATTCTCGACTTGGACGATGCAATTGGTTAGTCCTTCAATGGCTGCCATGATTTGTGCGAACTGTTCTCGTGTATTGTTATCATTCATGTTGTCACCTGACATTGAAACAAAAGAAGATGTAATTTCAAAATACTTTGACCAAAATTATGCAATGAAATATGATAATTGGGTTGATAGACAGGAATAATGTATGGAATAATTGATTGAATAATTTACGAAATGATCAAATGATTGCACGCGGTGAAACAATTAAGGAAACTAGTTGATTAATTTTTTTTAAAACACGATTCGAAAAAAAACAAATGCAATGAGAATGAAAAATAATCTAAGGGAAGGAGGTCATCAGATTTTGATCGGAGATGTTAAACGGTGCGGTGGTCGGTGTGATCTTGTCCGGTGATGAATGAATCCTGAAACAAAACCAAAAAAAAAAGTATCAACGTTCTTTTTAAACAAAAAAAGTTTAAACGAAAAGAAAATTTAGATCGGAAAGAAAACACCTGAGGTAGGAGCTTTGCAGCTCTGATACAATTATGAAAACTAGTTGATTGATTTTGTTTTTTTCTAAACACGAATCGTAAAAAAAACAAATGCAATGAGAATGAAAAATAATCTAAGGGAAGGAGGTTATCGGATTTTGATTGGAGATGTTGAACGGTGCGGTGGTTGGTGTGATCTTGTCCGGTGATGAATGAATCCTGAAATAAAAACAAAAGAAAAAGTATCAACGTTCTTTTTTTAAAGAAAAGTTTGAAAACAAAACGAAAAGAAAATTTAGATCGGAAAGAAAACACCTGAGGTAGGAGCTTTGGAGCTCTGATACCAGATAATGCAAACTCTAGAACGGAGGTTTGCTTTGTGGGTGATGGAAACTAGCGCCGGTCGATGAAAATGTGAGGTTGTTCGATGGAATCAGTCGGCTGGCCGTATGGCTCTTTCCGGTTGATTAAACGGTGGTTGGTACGAACGATGGTCGCCATACGATCTGGTGAAGAGAACCGTGATAAGACAATGAGAAATCCTGGATTTATCTAAGGCCCAAAGTGCTTGAAAGATTTTCTTATAGAAGAAAGTTCAGATTTTATTATCAAAGTTGTGTAAAAGATACAAGGCTGCAATGGGACTTATTTATTTTCCATCAGCTATGCCCTTCGTGGGGTCTTTGAAACAGATTACAATTTGATTCTAAGTACAAAAAGGTGGCGAACATTATGCCTTACTCTACGAAATAAAATAACACAAGGCTAACACTAGCCTTTAGAAAATAAATCAAAGAGATATGGTGCGAAATGTCAGTCAATCAAATAATTCACAAGGGATAAATTACCTGACTTACCGTGGCGTGATGGTCGGGTGATGATGGGATGAATCTGGCCGGGATGGTGGACTTAGGCTTATGCACGTGTGATAACGAATAAGGAAAGGCCGTGTGAAGTGTGCGCCCAGTCGCGTCTCGAAGATTGGTTGCCGCGTCCCGAGAATAGTCTTGATCGATATTTGAACTTCCCGCGTCTCGATGAGAATTACCCGTGTCTCGATACTTGGTCTTCACGTCTCGATGCTTGCCTCCAGCGTCTTGGTAACCGTCGCTTGTGTTCCGATAGAGCTCAGTCACGTCCTGATGATCCTAGTCTGTGTCCTGATAGTCTTTGAATGCATCCTGATGCTCACTGTCTGCGTCCCGATAGTCGTCGTCCGCGTCCCGATGGTCACTGCCTGCGCCCTAATGGTCACTGCCCGTGCCCCGATGGTCGCTGATCGTGTCTTGATAGAATTTTCCCGCGTCCCGATAGTCTTTCTGCTCGGTCCGGCTAGGTTTCTTGACCTTAGAAATACTCATCTGAGTTAATCTTTTGGTTAGGTCATCAACTTCTTTATCAACGATCAGGTTTGCCACGGCCTCATTGAAATTTTCCTTAAATGTCCTTACTCCTGATCGTGTCATGGACCTTGATCGCATGGTCGGAAAGGTCTTGGCCGGGGCTGCTGCACTTGGCTCAGGTTGGGGATTTGCATCAAAGATGATTTCGGCTTCAGATTAACATTTGGAGGTGTTTTTACTTGATCAACCAGATATGAGGAGCTTTTAGGCCAAGTTAGAATGTCCATGGACCATATTGAAATTAGACTTGATTGAAGTTAAGCTACTCTCAACCAAAGCGGCCATACTTACCTAGGTAGGCTACTTTTGAAGCTAATGAAAAAACATGATATTGACTTTTTTTCAAGCAACCAAGGACCTTTTCCTCAGTCAAAAAGGTCTGAAGAATATCCCTATTATGTCAAATTACACTTGGATTGAGATGGATTAGAATATAGTCGAAGCACACTTATTCTCGACTGAGGCGATATAGTTAGCCCACCCGAGGAACTTCAAACAGCAATACTTCTTCTTCAATATCCAATGAGCTTGTCATGAAGGCCAAAGAAAATTTTACAAATTAAGAAGGTCATGCAAGCATTTGGCCACATGATTGATCAAGTGATCCTACAGTTAATTTTTTTTGTACAATGAAAAGAAATAAGACAATACCATTGATCTGAATGGAAGATTAACTCCAACCAGGCCTTAAGAATACTTGTCTTGCCCCATTCCAAAATTATAACCACCAATCTAAAGAAGCCAAACGTGTTTTCGGAGCTGAAGAATCTTCTCTAATTTTTTAAGTGTTCTAGTTTTCCACAATTATATATAGTTTTAATACTTGTGTACTCTACTTAAGCACAATTTGGACCGCATGTAAAAAATAATCTTTTTTTGATTAAAATTATTCTTTTAGAGTGATTTATTTTTGTTCCCTTGGAAATATTTTATTTTTTTAGTGTGAAATATATAAGATATTAAAACTGGTTTATCAAGAGGTATTCTGCAACCTTTTATGTGACCATTTCAATCATCTGAAGAGTGTTGGTTTGTTGAAATAGAGCAGGTGATGAGTTTGATATATTCATTACTGACTCTAAACAAATTTCATCATGAGGATCCACCTCTTTTCTTCCTTTTGGAACATCTAGCCAGTTAAAGTTTTGGGTTTAATATGCCTATTGTTGGATCTCTACGAGCCAATTAAAATAGAGGATTATCTTTTGGCCACTTTTGAGTGAACAATTTAGGTTGATTCTGATTAAGTTTTCATAACCTTGGCCAATTTTGTATCAAAATTTTAACAGAAGCATATGAAGATTATTAAAATTTATACTGACTAATTTTACAAACATGTTCACAAAGGTTCTTCCAGTATATAAGGAGTCCGAGATATTTCAGATGAATTCTGAATAAAATAGTCAGGGTCCGAAGATGAAGATGATTGAACGCAAGTAAGAGTTGAAGAAAATGACTCAGCCATTAGGTGGTGGAGATTTGTTGAGACTAATGAACTCAAGTCTGATAGGCTTTGGAAACTTGTATTGGGCTTTTTAGTGCCCAAGTGTGTTCTGACCGATGAAAAGAAGCGATGTCGTTAACAAAATTTGTAGGTTTAACCACTATTCTATGTGTTAACAGAAGTTGCAGGTTTAACCATGATTGAAATTGTTACATGCTAAAGTCAACAGCATCAAATTATTAAAATGTAGAATATGCCTAAACCTTTCAAAGTAAACCCCAATAATAACAAGAGCCGATATGATCATGATTCATCAGATTGATGATAGTAACCTGTCTAGATCAAAGAAATGACCGTAATAGGTGGATCTCTTAAACGGTTTTGTTACAGGAAATAATCAGTGGAGATTAAGTGGGTAGTAATAAATAATAAACGTTGGAGATGATGCCACATCAACAACGGGAATAAAATAAAAAAACCTTTTTAAGTCACAGTTTCAATTCACTCGAAATATTGTTATCAAATCTGTTACCTTTCTCTTTTAAATTTCTCTGCAACTAAAGCTCAATTTGGTGATTTTCCATCGTTTTGGTGAGCCGTTAGATTGGGTTAAGGGGATTTGTTGTTTCAGGAACATTGGATCTCCATTTGTACGTTAGTTGATTCGTTTAATTAACATATACAGTTTACTGCATTAAAGGTATCAGACGAAGGATGATTCTGGGCTTTGATGGCGGAAACGAGATCTCAGGCGATAGTGAAAGAAGTTAAGAGTGATTATGATTCCCGATTTCAACAGTTGAAGACTCATATGGCAAATCAAAGTGATCATTTGAAGAATTTTGATGAGCGACTCAATTATAGTATTAGTGAATTGTTTGAGTCAATGAGGATGATGTCGAGTCAGCATAAAGCTTCGATGAGTGACGATCGTGACTGTCGTTCTACATCGGAATATTCACTAGGGAATCCTACACCTGGGATTTAAGATACGTGAATGGATCTGTAAGGTAGAATATTTTTTCCTGATGGATCATAGATCCAAAAACTGGAAAGTTGGTTTAGCCTCTATATATTTTGATGATGAAGCTGCGACTTGGCATCAGTCAGTTGTTCAGTCAGAGTTATGAGAGACGGTTATGTTTGATTGGCCATTGTATAAGAGGTTGTTGCAGGAACACTTTGAGGATTTGTTAGACGATCCAGTCGCAGAGCTGAAAGTGTTCCAAGAGACTGATGGAATAACTGATTATCATGCGAAGTTTGAATGGATCTGCACTCGTGTAACTCTTTTAGAAGCTTATTTGGTCAGTACTTACCTCAATGGATACATACTGATATGCAGATGCATGTGTGTATGTTCCAATCACACTCTATTGGCCAGTGCTTGATGTTAGGACGTATGTGCCACATCCGAAGAAAGCTTTTCAAAATCAGTGGCCTCAAAAGAAAATGAATGTTAGCAAAGGACAACTATCAATTAGTAAAAAGTGTAAAGAGAAGCCGGTGTATCCACTCTTAAATAATAAACCGAATGATGCACAACCTAAACCATTTTTTTCAAGAAGATATGAGCCTCAGGAGGGCTGAAGGTCAAAGGCAGACTCAGCTGTAAACATAACATAATTATTACTAAAAGGATGTTAATGACTTATGGCTCCTGTCTTTTTGCTATTTTTGTGATAAAAAAAAAATTTTGGATCATTATTTGAACCCTAAAAAAACTAAGCATTTTGCTGTTGAGTTGGATGAGGAGGATGACACAATGATACATTTTGAGGAGAAGATCGACTTTGAGATGAAGGGAGAAATTGCTGAAATTTCTGTTAATGCAGTGGAAGAAATTTTAAAGCTTTAAGACCATGTGAGTCAAAGGAAGTTGTAAACAAAGAGCCTTGTTTGCCTTGTTGGATTCTGTCTTCACTCACAATTTTATAGATGTTAAAACTGCTGAACGGTTGGATTGTAAACTTCAATATACAAGGTTTGTGCGAGTGAAGGTGGCAGATGGTCGACGTTTGAAAGTGAGTGGTCGAATTGAGAAGTTTTTTGAAATTTTCAACACTTACAGTTTCTAGCATATTTTATGGCTAATCCATTAGGTGGCTGTAACATGGTGTTGGTAATTTAACGGTTGGTTCAGTGGGGTCCTATTGAGTGGGACTTTCAGCAATTGATGATAAAAATTTTGATGGGGAACCAGAAGGTTGTGTTGAACGGGAATTAAGTGTGGTTCGGTTCAAGAGGTGAAGGCTAAACGCTTGAATAATTATCTAGAGAATGAAGTGAAGTTATATATGCTATATGTGACAGAAGTAACCGAGGAAGAGAACACAAAGTTATATTCAATAGAGGTTTTGGTATCAAAGATTATGTTACCACCAGCTATTACAGAGTTAGTTTCGGAGTTTGCTGATATTTTTGAGAAACCAAAAGCTTTACCACTTTTTCCAAAGCATTGCATCACAATCATAAGATTCCACTGTTGGAGGGTGCGAATCCAGTAAATCAGCATCTTTACTGGTATGCACTCTATCAGAAGAATGAGATTGAAAATGGTGAAAAATTTACTTGATGTGGGTACCATTCAGTCAAACTCTAGCCCTTATGCTTCTCCGGTGTTTTTGGTGAAGAAGAAAGATGGGAGTTGGAGGTTATGCATTAATTACAAGGGTCTAAATGCAATGACCTTTAAGGATCGCTTTCTCATTCCTTTAACTGACAACTTGATGGATTAATTAGGGGGCTCGATAATATACTCAAAAATTGGTTTATGTGTTGGATATCATCAGGTGGGTATGGATCCTACTGATATCTACATGACGGCATTTAAAACACATTTTGGGCATTATGAGTATTTAGTTATGCCATTTGGGCTTTTAAATGAGCCATAAACTTTTGAGGAGTTGATGAATTCAGCTTTTTCAGAAATTATTGAGGTAGTGCGTGCTGATTCTTTTTTACGACACTCTGATTTACAGTAACTTGGTTGTTTTGCACATTGACCATCTTCGTTGTGTCTTTGAACTGATGCGAGCTCACAGCTTATTTGTGCGTTTGCGAATGATAAAATGGAATATCTATACCACTATATTGAGCCTACGGAAGTGTCTACAGTGGTTGAGTGGCCTGTTCCAGTTAACCTAAAATAATTGAAGGGGTTTATGGGCTTAGCAGGTTATTATCGCAGATTTGTCAAAGGATTTGGTACTATATCTCGGCCTTTCACCACTCTCATAAAGAAGGATTTGTTTGTTTGGTCTACTGAAGCTATGAAGGCGTTTGAGAAATTGAAACAGGGGTTATGTCTTATAGTGTTTTGATAAGCCGTTTGTTGTTGAAATGGATGCTTGTGGTCAAGGAATTGGGGAAGTTTTAGTGCAGGACGGGCATCCATCAACGTAAATCAGTTGGCATTTGAAAGGAAAATAACTGCATTTGTTCATTCACAAGAAGGAATTATTTGGTTGTTGTGTTCATGGTACAAAAATGGAGGCAATATCTGTTGACAGGGTATTTGTGACTAAAACTGATAAAAAAATCTTGAAGTATTTACTTGAGCAATGTTTAAAAACACCTATTCAACAACAGTGGTTGTCAAAACTGATGGAATTCGATTATGAAATTCAGTATAGACAGGAGAAAAGAAACCTTTCAGCCGATGCTTTATCTCGCATCAAAGGATCGGAAATCTTACATACGACTATGTCAGTCTTAGAATATAATTTGCTTACTCAGATTCAAGAAGCTTATCATCAGGATGCTTTCATCAAACAGTTGATTGAGGAATTGAAGTAGAAAACTGATAATAGGAAGCATTTCACGTGGTATCAGGATATTCCGCGATAAAAGAATAAATTGGTGGTACTTTATGATTTGCATTTGCATAACAAAATATTGTAATTGCTTCATTTTTCTGGTAGTGGTGATCACTCTGGTAAAGATGTCACTCATCAATGTGCGAAAAGTTTGTTTTATTGGAAGGGAATCAATGCATTTGAAAAGTTGTTATCAAATATGTTACAATTTTTTAAAAAAATTCTCTGCAATTCTAGCTCAATTTGGCGATTGTTTTGGCAAAGTTCAATCTGTTACATGACATTGATTCATAATAATTACCTTAAATCATGTGGATACTTTATATATGGAGCTGGTTCGTTTAGTTACCAATCTCATTAACTGAAAAAATGCATTTACCTGCAAGAATCAAATTTCATATAAAGAAATTCAGTTTTGGCTGACTTTTGTTCTTGAATATACAGAAGAACAATCATAGGTAAACCCGACTGAGAAAGATTTGGTCTTTGTAGATTGGTTTATTATGCTAACCTTGGATAGACTTGGTTCCTTTACTTCAGATAAGTAAGTTTCTGTACTTACACTAATCATATGCAACTGACTTAATATACAAATTCTACTAAACTCATATTAAATTTAAATCAGTAGCTCGAGATGTAAAGATGGGTCCTTCAACCTTTTTACCCCCAGTACTAGTTACTCTTTCAGTCTACTTCTCTTTCACTCTACTTACTCTTTCACTCTACTTACTCTTTCACTCTACTTATTAGCTTTAACGAGCTCATGACTCCTTCGTCGTCCCACCTCGTAACTCTCTTCCTCTTCTTCTCTCCACGTATTTCCCTGAACAGCTCTTCAAGTTCTTCACATAGTGGTTCTGGAGTCAGTGGAATCATCTCTTCACTATCACCAACACTATCCTCATCTGGATCTGTCTCCTCCTCACTTAGCCATCCACATCTAGAATTCTTGGCACCTAAAGAATGATTTTTTACATCAGTAAAAAAGAATGATTCATGTGTTGAGATTTTTATGGCTATGAGTTTGTTACGCTCTTACCTAAGGCAGAATGTTGTGCATAATCTCCCGACGCATCTGCTGATGGAAAAGCTACTGGTGATGAGTCCAAGATGTGTGTCTCGCTAGTGATCGATAAAGTATCAGTCTGACAAGTCTGTGTACCTATGTCGGCACCACATCCCACCAAAGATGTTGAGTTGTTACTGACATGGTCTTTTCCAACCTCAACCTGTTGCCTCTGCTCCTGTAATACAAATGATAGATGATGCTGCAAGTTCAGTAGCATATTGTGGTGTGTGCAAAGCAAATCCCAACAACCGGAAGCAACAAATTGGTGTTTAGTGGGTTTAACTAAACAGTTATATTGTGGTGTGTGTAAAACATGAGTAAAGCAGAGATAGGGAAAGAGTAGGAAGAAGAAGAAGAAATCACCTTTTCATCATCTTCTTGTCGTTCCTCAGCTATCTCTTGGTTGTGGTCCTGAGCCGGTTCTTCTTGCAATTCAAGGCATTTATTTAGAAGCTCCAAGTAACCAGACTCTTCGATCAGAACCCAATTCTCCTCACCATACAACTGGAATCCAAAGCGTCACTTTCAAATAACACATTTTGATGGAAGAACCCTGAAACCAAGGAACATACATACCTCTAGCAATTCCTTGATACACATTTTGATGACACGCTCATCAAATCCAAATACTCTCATGGCATCTCGTGCAGCATCCTCTCGCATCAGTCCAGCCTTCTGCAAAAAAAGACACCAATTTAAAAGACAAATCAAACATGACACTGAATTCTATTTCAATAGATACAAAGCAGAACCTAAGAATGACTTCTAACGCCATCTCCTACTCTCCCACAGTCTCTATGTAACAGTAAAAAGCCTACCTTTTTTCTTCCTCTAGGCGCCATTTCGATTATCCCTTCATTCTTTTCACTCTCCGTGTTCTAAAATCAAACAAAGGCAAACCAAAAAAATTGAAACTTTTGCTTGTTTTCAGAAATTACAAAGAAGTAACAGTAAAGACAAAACCCAAAGAAGCCTAAGACGCAAAACAACAAATCATCAGCGACAGGAAAAGACAGCCAAGGCAAAGATCTGGTAGCGTAAGAGAGGAAGCAACAGGAAGCTTACGGTGGCGAAATGACGGCGATGGAGCCGGAAGACAAATTAATATATTACATCGCGTCATTTCGCCATCTAAGTATATAAAAACAAATTAATATATCACGTTGATGAAAAAAAGGAAGAAAAGGAATGTGAGTGTTCGTCAAGGAAGACCACAAATTCAAAGAGTGTTCAATATATAGTTCTATGCATTATAATTTCTATCAAACCAATGGATTAATTTCGAAATGTTTCTTGAAATCTTGTTATAATGTTTTAAAAATTGTATTAATTATATTGTTTAGTTTTATGTATTTTTAGTTAAAATATGTTATTTTAAAAATGGATATCTGGATCCGAAATGGTATTATCCGAATCCGAATTGAGTTTGGATATAAAATAGGATTTGCACGGTATTACAAAATAGATCGAATCCGAAAAATTACTAACCATGCCTAACCCAAAAAATTTTAAAACTCGAATGAGTTCTATATTGCTAAATTCGGAAACCCAAAAATCCAAAAAACCTGATCCGAACCGGAATGGGTATCCAAATGCCTAGGACTAGTATGGAGATAAGTGGAAGTAAGCTGGGCGTTCGGGTATCCGTTCGGATTCGGTTCGAATAATTCTGATTTTCAGATTTTTGGATTTAGAGATATAGAATCCGTTCAGGTATTTTTTTTTTTTTGGATCGGGTTCGGTTTGGTTCAATCCGGGTTCGGAGATCCATAATATAAAAAATGGTTAGAATTTTAAATAAAATTTAGTTTACTTTTACAATTATAATATCGTTTTGTAATATTTTAATTTTTTAAATATTTCAATTATTTTATATTAAAATAATTATTAATTTCAAATTTATAATTGTAATATTGAGTATTTAACTTATTAAAAGTGTAAATATAATTAATTTTTTAAAATATAACTTTATTTTAGATATTTTGAATATCCATTCGGTTCACAGTTCGGGTTGAATTCCGATTCGGATTTTCGGATACATGAATTTTAGATCCATTAGGGTATTTTAACAGTTCGGGTTCGGGTTCAGTACCATTTTTTGGGTCGGATTCGGTTCAAATTTTGGTTCCGTATTTTGCTCAACCCGAGGGTTGGGCGTTCGGATATCTATTTGGGTTTGGTTCGGGTAGTTTGGGTTTTTGGATCAGGTTCGATTCGGTTACATCCAGGTTTGGTTCAGATTCGGATACCCATAATATAAAATAAAAACAAAAATAGTTAATTTTAAATAAAATTGGTTTAATTTTGACAATTATAATATAGTTTTTTAAAATATTTCACTTTTTGATATTTTAATTATTTTAAATTAAATAACTCATAATTTCAAGTTTATAATTATAATATTTAGTATTTAAGTTATTATAAATCTAAATATTATTAATATTTTAAAAATATAACTATATTTTAGATATTTCGGATATCTATTCGGTTTTCGGTTTGGACCGGGTTTGTGTTCGGATTTTTGAATACATAAATATAAGATCCATTCGGATATTTTAACAATTCGTATTCATGTTTAGTATCAAATTTTTGGATCGGATTCGGTTCGGATTTTCGTTTTCAGATATTTGCCCAGTCCTAAGAGTAACAATGGAAAAGAGTGAAGAACAGTTATCTAATGACCCTTCTCCACTGCTTCCGCCGGCAAAAAGTATACAGACCAAAGGATATAGATGTAAACTCCTTTATTAAAGAGAAACTTCCGATAAAACTTACAGAATACTGCACTTTTTGTATTGTCATTAGTACATCCAATTCGCTAATGGTTGATATTTCAGAAATGCTCGGATAAAAATTTGTTATCATATAGAAAAATATCAAAATTATTTTATGCGTTATAAACTTATAACTTTGGAGCGCATTTTATCTATGTATTCGAGATATTATTACTATATAATCATTCTATTCAAATGTTTTAAATATTTAATCTAAACTGCTGTCGAAAAATAACTCTAAGTAAACTCTGGTTTTAAAAACAGTACACACATTTTAAGTAATTAATCTTTATTGAAAATTTTGGTAAAAATGTGGAAGGTATGGCCATCCTTATTTGACCAAGATTTTTCCTTTTTTAATTTGTTTTCAATTTATTCCCTATGCAGGCACCATATTCCATGATTTCCATCTAAATCAGTTGCGAGTAGGAGATAAACTGATCAGAGCCAGAATATTGAGAAAATTCAGATTATATGGCTTAAAGCTCCTTTTTTTTGTTATTGTAAAACGAACAAAAAAAAAATTACTAGTACTAAACAAAAGAGGCAAAACAAAAAACAAAAACAAAAAAAAAGAGTTAGAGATGTAATTCTGCAGAAATATACTTAGGTAAAACACCGGATTATATGATTTTAACATGCAATAGTCAAGAAATTAACGTGGCTAAAACAATTAGAAAGCATATGAAAGGACAATAATGGTCTTACATCATAAATTGCAGATTTTATATCCTTATATATAAAAGAGAAAGAGCTTTCTCCATCTTAATGACAAGTGGCAACACATCTATACAACATATATTAATATATATTAATTATCTATTTAATTTATATTTAACTATTTAAAATCATAAAAACATAAAGATAAAAGAAATATAAATAAAATAAATCTAAACTTAATGAAAGATATCAGGAATATATAACATAATATATATATACATAATTTAAATAAGATACTTTCATATTTTTAATAGTTTACAATAATTAATAGAGAAAACTCAATAAAATATAAAATACAAGATGTAATCAACAAATAATTAAATATATACGAAAAATTAGAATTATAAAACTATGAAACACATAATATAATCAATAAATAATTGAATATATAATTAGTTATCAAAATTAAAATGAAGGATATTTAAAAAATAGTAAAGAAATATAATATAATCAAATGAATCTATGAAATTTAAAATGTTGAAAAAAGAAGTTATGAAATATACGTATAAAAAAAAACTCAAAATTGGAAATCAATATATATATTTTAAAAACGTTTATAATGTTAAGATTAGTATAAAAAATATTATAAAAAAAGATAAGAGATGAATGATAAGAAAAAAATAACCTAAATAAAAATTAGAAAAATATAAAAATATAGAAATATGAATGATAATTTAACTAAAACGATATTTTGTAATATAAATTAAAACGACTATTTTTAATACAAATTTAAACAAAACTCATGATTTATCGTATGTTGTCATACGAATTATTAGAATTATCAATTTTTTTAAAAAAATTATAATAATAATAATAATAATAATTATAAATTAATTTAACGAAATTATCCTGCGCATAGCGCGGATTCTCACCTAGTATACTATAATGGTTGTAAGAAAATTCTCCTTTAATGACATTTCATCATTTATCAACCAATAAAAAATTAACAAAAAATTATGATTATCTATTTAATTCAAAATTATTTAATTTATATTTAACTGTTTAAAATCTTAAAAACATAAAAATAACAAATATATAAATACATATAATTAAAATCATTAGGAGTTTATAAAATATTATATACATATATAATTTAAATGGATATTTTCATATTTTGGTGGTTTAATATAATTAATGAAAATAACTTAATCTCAATATAATTGAAAAAGAAAAAAGAAGAGTATATGATTAAAATAAAAAATAGGTTATAAAAAATTTGAAGACGTGAACTATAAAAGTACAAAATACAAAATGTAATCAATAAATAATCAAATATATACAAAAACTAGAATTGTAAAACTATAAAACTCAAGATATAATGAGTAAAGAATTGAATATATAACTAATTCTCAAAATTAAAATAAAAGATATAAAAGAAAAATAGCTAAGAAGCATAACATACTCAAACGAATATATGAAATTAAAAATGTTCAAAAAAAAGAAATAATCAAATCTACGTAGAAAAAAACAAACTCAAGATTATAAATTAAAATATATATTTAAAAAATATCATAGTGTTGAGATTAATATTAAAAAAATATTATGAAAAAGTTAAAAAAATATTATGAAAAAGTTAAAAAAATATATAATATATAAAAGAGATAAGATGAATGATAAAAAAAAAGAAGCAAAAAAATTTTTAAAATAATATAAGCATGAATAATAATTCAAATAATCCGATTAAAACGATTACTTTGTACTACAAATTAAAACAAAACTCACGAATTGTCGCCATGTTTTATCATACAAATTATTAAGATTATAAAAAATAATAATCATAAATATAATATTGATATTCAAAATATATTTCCTATTTATAAATTATTAAATATTCACAAATTAAAACAAAATCCACCCTAACGAACAGATTCTCTCCTAGTTTTACTCTAAAAGTTGAATACACCATAACATTTGCAATCATGGTACAAAGAGTGTCCTATATGTACATGTACATATTATCATGGCATCAAAAAGCGAGCCTCTCCTATTTGGACCCTCCAAAGACAAACCAACAACGATCCGTTTTCAAAACTTATGCAAGAACAAAACAACCGTCGACGATAACAAAGCAGTAACAGTAGAGGTAATTCAAAATGCTCCCAGTCGTTTGCACGAGGCAAAGAGTGAAGAGTGAAAGAAACAAAATATTAATTTGACAAAAATTAGTCAACTATTGTATGGGCTAGGCCTGTCTATACTAAATCACTTTTCCTGAATTCTGTTTCTTAGCTTTACTGTCGGATTGATTTGAAACAAAAACAGAGTGAATGGGAGAATCAAGGTGTTGTCTTTTAAGGAAGTGAAAACAGTACAGAAACAAATGCTGAAAATAGAATCAAAACAATGAGAATGGCAAGTAATGAAAGTAAAAAACAAATTCCATATCGTGAGAGACTTGGAAGAGCTTGTTTATATATCAGAGAGAAACAAGAGACATGAACTCTTTATCTGATTCTAAAGCTTCCATAAACTCTGGAACAAGACACACCTCCAAATCTACGCTTCCTCCACCTTCTCTTCCGGGGTAAGCTGATACTTTCCCATCAAACTTATGCGCGTAACCACTTCTAAGCGTTATTGCTTTTCCCATCCCAAACTCACAACCATACTTGTTGAACCTCGGCGAGCTTCCCATCATAACGCTCATCGGTTCAAAAAGTCGATCAATATGGTAAATGAAAGGAGATTTCAACCATTGATCAATCATCTGAGTTACCTTTTCACTAGTCTGTTCAGCTACCAGTTGATTCAGTTTCAAAGCAGCCCATCCAAGATTATTCTCCAACAGCTCACCGGCTTTTGCAGCTGTTCTCATTGCAGAGATACAATTTCCAAAGTAATCCTTTGGAAGTGGTGGATACATCCTTCCTCTATTGTCAGCAGCAAGTCTACAACTTGTTTCTTGTTCGAGGGGTAATCTTCGTGCCCTAGTTATGCATCTCCATATAACCGCCGTTAGTGATTGGAACGATGAGATTGAGGTTGTTCCGCATATTTTGTTAACCTTTGCTTTAAGCATTCTTATTGTTTCTGATGAAAAACAGAATATTCTCTCCTTGAGAATTGGTGATTCGTAAGGTCTGATGAATTCAGCAGGATGGCTATAAGGAAGGCTGAAGAGGGGACCGTATCCTTCAGGGATATAACGCTTTAAGACCGGTGGGTTCTTAAGACAAAAGGCTTCGGTTTTGTTACTCTCTTGTGCTTGGAAGATCTCGGACCAAGCGTTAAAGAAGTTCCAGAACGAAGTGCCGTCTCCCATCGCGTGGTTCATCGACACTCCTATGAAAACTCCATCTTCTAATTCCGTCACCTACACAAAGTGTACAAATTTGTATATTTTTTAAACACCGAAACCTTATCAAACCAATCTGAATGAATTCTATATTTGGAAAAAAACAGCAAAAAAAAAATTAAAAATCATTCCTGCAAGGGTCCCAGGGGTAGTTAGTAGTTACGATACCTGGACTGATAAGAGGCTCATGGTGTGTCCATCATGATTCACAGCTCTGTGGTGGTCAAAGAAAGAATGAACAAGCAAAGGAACATACTTAGGGCCAACAATGTCCGCGACACATAGATCTGAGGTAGCGTAGATGAAACCAGCACCAGGGCTATTGGTACAATCCACAAAGACTGAGTATGATTTGGGGTTCTCGGTTTTTGGCGTTGAGAGGCGACCAGCGAGAGGGTAGAAATGGACGAGCGTGGTGGCAAGAGATTCTCTCAGCTTCTCAAGGAGAGTGTCAATCGAGTAAAGTGGCTTGTCAAAGAGGAGGCCTTTTTGGATGTGGTGAACTGAGAGCATTGCGTAGTCCCATGGCGACAAGTAGTACGGTAGCTTTGATTCTTCTGGGATTGTTTTGGGTTTCAAGAAGCATTTTGAGACGATTTTTACTGATGACGAAGAATCCATTAAGATAGGTTTGATCAAGCTTAAATTTAAGGTTTTTTAGCTCAGTTTTTTGTAGTATTAGGACTTACATCGACGGAATATAAGTAAGAGTAGACAGCAGTAGTTTGGATTGGAACTTGGGAATTGCCCTTTGGCCTCTTCTAGTTTGTACTTACGTGAAAAGTTGGTGGAATATTTTTTGGGAGACTTTGACCAGAATACGATGGTTTTGGTAATGTGGTAAATAAAATTACATATTATTTAAATGTTATCATATTTTGCGAATAAATCATTAAGATACTAATTCAATTGCCATCCCTGTCCCGTATGACACCACTCCTCGTGAAGCCCCATCCATATTCAGTTTAAACCAAGTTGTTGCTGGGGTCCTCCATCTTATTAGTCGCTCAACTTTGCTAGCCTCTACACTATATGATGATTCAGACTTAATTGCATTACTCACCTCTCTCGCTTTTTACTGTAAAAAACGAATTCTATCGCTAGAATCTATTTTTTCGCCAAAAATATTACCACACCTCCATTTTCATGTCTACTATACGTCAATCGCAAAAAAACTTGTAGCCTACTTGAACTCGCTTGTCTCTGTCCTTACATGGAGATTATGAAAAGGCCATTTTATAGGTATCGGTCTATTCCATATTCCTGTCATGCCGGGACAGTCTTGGAGGATAGAGTTGACAAATCGCTGTAGGACAGAGTTGGTGATATTATCCAACCTTTTTCATTGATGTCCGCAATCGCGTCAGTGAGAGTTGGTGGAATTTATTTGTAAAATACTAAATTAAGGAAAAGCAAAAAGGGTTGGTGGATTTATGAACGACTGTTTCTTCTCCGAATGACATTTCTACTACGTGTTTACACATAAAGACAAATTCACCAAACAGGTATTATTTTCGTCCATGTGCGCATCATATTCTCTCAAATGATAAAGTTACAAGAAAAGATATGATTCATGACACTTCTTCTCGTTATAGTCAGCCTCTTATTTTTCCTACTATTCTTCTCAACGACCATAAAACGGTCAATAGTTGTGGTCCAATCTGGACCTTTATTCATGATCTTATCATATGCAACAACAAAATTTTCATAGTTTATATATTTTTTTTCCAAAAAAAATATTTCTCAGTTTAAAATAAGATCGGTCGAAATATGTAGACTTTAATTCTGTTAGTCAATCGTTTATTAAGGCTGATACAACCCTAATGTATCTGCTGAATCATCAAAATTTATATATATATATATATAAAAAATTGATGTATCTGTTAAATTTAATATTATAGACTCAAAAATCTATTAGGTAGAATTTAGTCTACAAACATTTAATAGATTTACAGCAAAACTGCAAAACTACACATATCTTTAGTATATATATATTTAACAGACTTATCTTAGATTTTGTAGATTTTAAAAGTTTATTTGGTAGTTTTATCTTTAATCTAAATCATTTGTACACTAATATCAAGTATACGTATTTGTAGCAGATATAAAAATGTTTATTCAGCAGATTTATGTTTAATTTAGGACATTCGGTAAACTTGCGTTTATGCATTTTTGACAGATTTCAAGATATATCTAGTAGACTTAGATTTTGTCTATATGTTTTTAGCAGATTTCAAAAGTTTATCCGGTTTAGTTTGTGTATATTCAAAAAGCTTTCATTAAGTGTGCAGACTTCAAAAATGTATTCAGCAGATTTATATTTAGTTGACGGAAATTCTATGCATCAAATCTACATATTTTGGTAGATTAATATTTGGGTTACATAATTTTAATAGACTTCAAAAGTATATCAAACATATTCATCTTAAGTCTGCATACACTTGCGTTAAGTGTATTGTGGGTACTAAAATTCACAAAATATATTTGATTAATTCGATGTAAATGAGGGTTACAAAATAGGGGATTAAGAGTGGGAAAGATTCTCTATGAGTAGAATAAGAGATTACAAATAGGAAAGTGGACTTAATATTGACTGTATCTAGGGAAAAGAACGTAAGTTGCTAAGTTGTAGTGTGTATGATTATCTCATTTTCTTCTGTTGAGTCCTCCTTTTATAGATCGTATCTTGGCTTTTCTCCCCACAGATCTTGGACTGACTGAGTTCCTCCTTGATCCTCGGGCTAGTAACAAACATTATCTTGACCTCGTCCTACTTATGATCAGTCCGCAGGTTGGACTCCTTAGGGACGAGGTGAATTTCGTGGACCCTGACTCTCTAGGCCCGTCTTCTGGCCTGCTGCTCGTGAGGCCTTAATGGGCTTCGTGGACCCCAATCGTCGTGTGGATTCATGGTCCAACAAATGCCCCCCAGCCCATTGGCTGAAGTATTCGGCGTAAATGCTCGGGAAGCGTGTTCCATCCTAATCCCAGACGATCTTTTCGAGTCCGTTTCACCCGTCGATTCGTGATGATTACTTTGAGATCAACGGTCCAGGATGAGGGAAGTTGAATCGAAGATAAACACTTCGACATCCTCGGGGTATCAATAACCTCGATCCCGCGAATCTCGGACGGCTGGAATTTCCCTAGCTCGCACACCCTACTAGAGATCTGACGCTCCAGATTGCGCGGTGGGAATAGCCTGGCACGTGGCGATGCTAGAAGGGGCGAGGAGGAGTTTTACCTCGATTGTGACGCAAGCCATGATTGCACGATATAAACTTGGGGAACTTCCACCTCTTTTTAACCGTCCTACTCCACGATCTCGAGGTAACTTCTCTTCTTCCTTCTTTCTTTTAGAACTTCTTTTCCTTCTTCTTTTCGCGACAGAAAGAGAGCTTCTTCTTCGACTATGGCCGCCCGAGATATCTATGGTCCACATCCTCCTTCTCGCGTATCGGAGGCAGAGCTGCAGACGTTCCGGCGAGTACATGAGATCCCACCGGAGGTAGAATTAGCTGCTCCGACGGCTCGTGAGTCTCCGGAGAGGGTTCGACCCGGGTTTTGCTGTGCAAACCTCGTCTTTTTTGAGAGATGTGGTCTTACCTTCCCGATCCCGGAGTTCGTTCTGGAGGTTCTGGCGTCTCTGAAGTTGGCGTTTCCACAGATGAATCCCAACTTCCTCCGCCAAGTGATAAGTTTGTCCTGCCGGGCTTACGAGGAGGACATAGATTTCAGCCTGCAGCAGCTCCTCCAGCTCTGCTCGATAAAAAGGAATCTGGGCTATGAGGGAACCTTCTATCTTTCCCCTCGGAAATGGCGACGCGTTCTCACCAATATCCCTGAACGGGATATATGGCATGAATCCTATTTCTTCTTTAGGGTGAACGAAGCGTCGATAGGACGTTTCAATTTTGATAGGCTGCCTACTCGTTGGGCCATATTTATTGGTTAGGAACCGAGTTTTTAACATGCCTTCTTTACTCACTGTGTTCGGGAATTTTCTGATCGTTGGTCTGGTACTGTTTCAGATACCCAGGAGGCAGCCAAACATACAGACACCGTTCGTCACCTCGTAGCTCGTTTAAAGGGTGGTGCGGTAGATTGGCCGTCCTTCAGTCGAACCAGAATCCTCCAAGCTTACGCGATCAGAGAACAACGTAACGCAGCTCCCGATCCAGTCCTTCCTCCTCTTCAGAGTAAGTACTGTTCCATTTTTTTTTCTTAGTCGAGTATGACTTAGGTATTGATTCGTCGATCTGTTTTCTTGCAGTTAACCCCGCGGCGAATCCTGCGGCCTCCTCAAGTTCCAGTGCAACTGACCTTACGCCATTGTTCAGGATGCCGAGAAGACCTACGTTCCGCAATCGCTCTAGAAAGGATGTTGCCTCTGCCTCAGTTCGTGTGAAATCGGGCGATCTTCTCACAGCTCTGAAAGCTGCCCTTGACACTCCGGCTGCTCAGGCCGATCAGGTAGTAGACCAAACTCCTGCCCCCGTCGCTCTTTCCGAAGCTCCGGTGCGTACTAGCGCTGCCTCCCCGGCTAACGTTGTAGCCGTAAGTTCGAAGTCCGGTGACTCCGGGAGGAGGACCGTGGGCGAGGCTCCGGTTTCTTCTAAACGACCGAGAAGAGAGAGTTCTCACGGTGGGAGTGGTTCTTCAGGAGGTCGTCGGCCAGGCTGGAGGTTTGAGCACAAGAAGGACTGTGCTTTGTCTGAGGATCCAGAGGGGGCGGCTCATCTGACTCGGCATCTCAAGGGCTCGGGTTGTTAATTCCCCGCTCTCGGCCATCTTCATGAGAGAGAGGCCTACCTGGAGATTGCTACTGCGGCTGCCAAGGTAATTGTTCTCGTCTTTCTTTTAGCTCGAATGTTACGTCGCCATGTTTTGACCGGGACTAATCGTGTTGTCTGCGCAGATGCTCGAGGCGACTAACACGGCGGTCGGCCGTTATGAACGGAGGATCCGAGACATCCCTCGGGTCAAAGAGGTCGATGCCGTGAAGGATACTGTGCGAAAGTTGAACCTGGAGCTGCAAGCTTCCAAGGAGCGAGAGGGTCGGCTGAGAGCCAAGCTGGAGGAGTTCGTCCGCGACGAAGCTCACGTGGCGAATCTCGAGAATGACGTCGTTGACATGAAGCATAAGCTATCAGTGGCCGCTGATCAGATTATGGACCTGCAGACGGAGTCTAGTGTTGCCCGAGACCAGGTTAGGAGGCTAACTCAGGAGAGGTCGGACATAGTGTCGGCCCATGGTAGGCAGCTGCAAGCGGCGGTACGTGAAGGGAGGAAGGAGATTGCTGGTAAGTACCGAGATGTGCTGTGACTTCAATCAGGGCCAAGTGGTCAGCGAAAGGCAAGGAGACCGAGGCGCTGATCGAGCTGCAAGAGGTGGTGGCGAATCGTGAGATGCTTGAAGACCTCGACGCCGGCAAGACCACCGTCCCAGACGAACTCCCAAGGCTGAGGAAGAAGGAGACGGAGTGCGAGGACGTCCTGAAGACCCTTGAAGTCTCGGATTTCTCCTTGACTAAGTTGGCTCTTCCCGTTGTCTCTGGTGAGAGTGCGGCGATGGAGGTTGATCCTGCCACCAACGTGCATATCGGGGTAGATCAGTTCGGGAGCAACGAGCGTGGTAGTTCGGAGTCTGTGAACGACATTACGAAGGAGGTTTAGTCGAGGGCCAGTTTCTCCTTTTTTTTTGTTGTTGCCTGTTTTGGGCTTTAGTTTATAGACTTTAATGCCTTTACGGGGGGTTTTAATCCGTTTGCTTTTGTTTGTTTGGACGAATACCTTAACGGGAGGTTTTAATCCATTTTTTATTAAGTACTCGGTTTTTGTAAACATGTTGTTCGAGGTAACATGTCTTGAACATGATCTAGATAATCTGTTTGCGAGGTGTGAGTTCGTCAGCTCGTACTTCGCGTGAATGGGGAGCTTGTAGTATGGGCCGTAGGAAGCTCGTTATTCGAACTCGTTGCTTTGAGTTTTGTGTCTAAGGTTTTATTTTTTGACTTAGGTTTTGACTAGGTGACCTTGAAGAGATGGTCGGTTAAGCGATGATGATCGACGGGAATGACTTTGCTATATATTGATATGACCTTCTTGGTAAAAAAGGGAGTAACATAAATGATATATATAAATAGAGAATCTTCGAATGATCTTTATGAATGTACATGTACTTGTTTACTCTGTCACGCCATTCGATGAAGTCAGGAAGAATGGCTGTCGATGGATCGAAGTGTTTTAGATCAGGTCGTTTTTCGACGGGGTGTATTTATACACCCTTGCCCCCCGAAGAGTCTTCATGTTGTGAGAGTTTGACACTACGTGAAGAGGGTGTTCTTATGAGGGTGACTGCGCTTGCTTGGGTAAGCTGCCTACGTACCCTGGTTCAGGGATCAAATCTTTCGTAGTTCGATTTTGATTCGGATTAGGGGTGGTATAGTTTCAAATTGTAGGAATTCCACGGCCTAAGTTCTGGTTTGTTGGTGCGTTCGTTGAAAAGGCGATAGACGCCGGGGCAAACTATCGAGGTGACGCGGTATCGGCCTTCCCAGTTGGGTCCCAGTTTGCCTGCACCTTTTTCCCTTCTGTGGTCGAACGCTTTTCGTAGCACTAGCTCTCCTACTTTAAATCCTCGTTCTCTTACTTTGGAATTATAGTATCGGGCTGTTGCTTGTTGGTAGTTTTGCATTCGGATCAGGGCTTGGTCCCTTCGTGTTTCGACGAAGTCCAGTTGATCCATCAGCATACTCTCGTTTAGTTCGGAATCTAGGGTGCATACCTCCAGCCTGAGAGTTGGTATAGATGTCTCAGCGGATACAACGGCCTCTACTCCATATACTAAGGAGAATGGAGTTTCACCGGTGGCCTTATGCGGCGTTGTCCGGTAGGCCCAGAGTACTCCGGGGAGCTCGGTGGCCCAACCTCCCTTTTTAGAGTCTAGACGTTTCTTAATATTGTTCATAATCGTTTTGTTGACCACCTCAGCCTGCCCGTTCCCTTGTGGATAATGGGGGGGGGGGGGGGGGGG
>OVBI01000758.1:0-54599 GCA_900406495.1 Sisymbrium altissimum
TATGAATGAAGGTATTCCTATAAACCTTTTATAAATCTATTATGTGATCATATAGTTGTTTGAAGATCTTGGGGTTCATGTAAATATTAACTTACATAAACAAGCAAATGTACATTTTCAATCTATCTACATATACCATTAATATACCATGAACTTTCTCTCATTTTCAATGAACAAGAGAAAAGTTTACGTACCGGAGAAGAAACGAGTATTCTTAGATGAAGAAAGAAAAGACCTTGCTGCCCTAGAAGCAGATCTGCAGATTTGGGAACTCATCTCTCTGTTACTAGGATGCAACAAGACTGAGAAGAAAGTGATGTGTTAAGATTTAGGAACAGAGAACTTTGGAAAATGTGAACCTGTTGAAGGACTTTTATACCAAGCCAGCATATACAGAGTTTGATCAAATCGGTCGAATCAGTCCGGTTTAATTGGAGCAGGACTCATTGGCCCAAAATATATTACCTTATTTTTTAATCTTCTTTTCCCAACGAGATTTATTGCCTAATCAAGAAACGAATATATTCCAAACTGTTGAGCTGCTAAATCAGATGGAAACAAGTGGGAGGGAAAACGAAAAGCATCAAAATAAGCTCGTGAATGGCGTGACGTAAACATTTCTCATACAAAGTTAGAAAATCCCAAGACGAGACGATGTTGTTGCACAGAACCCCAAAGACAAAGAAGTTCGAAGTGCTTCTGCTAAAATCAATTCACTAACTCCATAACACAACAACATATGAGGTCTCAGTTCAGTAAGAAATTTTTCTCAGTGACGTGGATTCTAACTACATCTTAAAAGAAGCATTTTATATACATTAGAAAAAAAATGAAAACTATACAGAACAATGAAACAATCTTCACTTTACGCCCACGTTATCGCTTGATCCATTTGGTGATCTTTCCTCTGGTTCAAGCCTGCAATCAAGGCGCAGTATCGACAACCACGAATCCACCTGAAATCATGAAAAATCTCGAAATGTTGCAAAGATCTCTCAACAACGAACATGTGTGTAAAGATGTATATAACTACTTGGTTTCACCTGTGATTTAGAACTGCTCGAGCACTCAAATCTTAGACCTTGACGGGTTAGAATATAAAAGCAATGATGGGTTTCATCGAACTCTCTTGTGTAGCTTGGTAACGAACCAACTTCAACAATATCCGCTAGCAATGTCGAATCTTGAGGGCTCAAATCTACAATAGAGAGTTCAAGAAACATTACAAGAAGAATAGACATTTGAAACAAAGATCGTAATAAGTGAAACTTAACTTACCTGTTGATAACAAATAGAAGAACAGACAAGGGCCTTGAAGGACAACAAACCGAGGAAGCCAGTCATCTACTTCTGCATCGTCTAGTGGAGGTGGTTCACCCGGGAGAGCTGCCCAACGCTGAAGTTAAACCGAAAAGGGGGAAAATTGTCAATTATACACTACTGTGAGCCTCATGGTTCAATGGAAAGTGATTTGGAGTGAAACCCTACACTTCGGATAAACAAATAGCCAGATAAACGAGCAGAGCGCAAGACTTCATCCACATGTTCCAACCTATGAATGACAAAGAAGAGATGAGTTCTACAGTTTTGATCAGAGTATGAGGGAACAATGTGGGAGCAAATGACTTACTGAGCTTTAAGGTAAGCTTCTCTTTCTTCTAACTCAGAAAGTTCTGATCTAAGCGATTCTAACTCTGCTGCTGATAGCTCTACCTGCCAAATAAGGGAGCTCTGAATGATCAGGAGAAAGCTCTTCAAAATCAAAAAACAAAGAGGAAAAAGTGTGAGAACGGAACCTTCTCTTGACCATTTGAAACCCAAGGCAGACGACGAAGAGTGAACAAATTCAACATAAGTGCTGCTCTTTTCAGTTTTCTGCGAGTCCGGGACTGGCTTTGACTTTGAGAACTACTCTATACAAAAGCACCCCAAAAAATACTAATGATGTCAGCTCAAACTCAAAGTTTCCACCTTTTTCCAGCGTACTTATGTGCTAACAAGTGTTACCTCAAAGAACTATCGTCGTCTCTTGGCTGAGAAGATGACGGAGAATCGTCTTGAGTAGTTTCCGTGGTGGGACTAGGAACACTAAAGTGATCAGGTAATATATTTAATTTCCTAGGAGTACCATCCATCATCCATGAATCTGTACTCTGACTTTTAAGAAGATTCCACAACCTTCGGCAAGACAAAATGAATTAAGCGTACCAAAGAGATCCTGGCATTCAAACGAAGATATCAAAACTATAATATGATATAATCTAGATTCTGAAATGAAGCAATCTCATGTATGAATTTTATAAAGCCATGAACACTTAAGCTCGTTAAATCACCTATCTCTCTGTGACTGTCTTAAGCTTTTTCTTATCAGTAAAGATCTAATCTAGAGTTACTTATTCTTATTCACTAAGGATCAAACATTCTATCTTATAACAAACAAGCTCTTAATTCCTCTTCTTAAAGCTTCTAAGTTCAAATAAAAATCTAAAGAATCAAGCTTTCTGTAAACAGGCAAACACCACACACACACAAAATCGAAGCCCTACCCAAATACTAAAAAAAAAAAACTTTGAGCAAAAATAACAATCTCGGAAATCGGAACTGAATGATGAGAACCGCCGGAAATTTTGAAAAAAAAAACCAGCAAAGCAGAAGATCGATAAACTTACTATATACCTGATTCGAAGAAGAAGTTGAAGATGAATTTTTAATCCAAAGAAAAAAAGGGGAAACACGAAACTGTGAGTTTTGTTCTTGAAGGGAAAGTGTGTTCTGTCTGACCCAATTCGTTTTTCGTTTTTGTTTGGTTGAAGTTTGGGTTTAGACATTAAGACACTTCAAACTTGGTGAGAAAATACACTTTTACCCTTAGGTTACGCCGACCCACATGATCGCTGCATTAATCTATTAACGCAGTTATTTGAGATAAATAAACCTGGTTTGTTATTGATCGATCAAGTCCTCCGATTAATTAGTTAATTAACCATGAAAATTCTAAAACTTAATTTGCTTTTACAGTGTTTTAGAAGGTATGGAATCTGATGATTGACAAGTTGCCAACCAAGTATTTGGTGATACCGATGAGTGTAAAGGAACAGCCTAAGACAAAAGTGGGTGTGTAATGATGATTTGGGAGTATGGGATGCCAATTATTAATGTCGTTGACCAAATGCTTTATCTTCTTCCTGCTGCCTTTTTTTCTTTAATTAACAAAACAAAAAATATAAAACACAATAGCAATATATTTAATCAAGACCCATAATGAAATCAAGACTCGAACTAGGTCCAGTTTAAACTTAAGTCAAAGCCCAAATGTTACTACTACTCTTACTCCTAAATTTCACTATTCGAAACAGACCATCCGGTTACGCATAGACCGGATCAGGTCCAACAAGTTGAAATAGATAGAACTCATCTAACTGAAATCATGATATGTGGCCATTATAACAAAGCCGATCACGCTTCTTACTTCTCTTCCTTCTTCCTCCTATATTTCCTTGGTCACCTCTAAACTATTCTTGAGGGAATTTTCTTAATGGCGACTTCTTCGATCACTATACCACCAACCATTCGATCTCCGATTCGGGGATCGAACTTTCTCGGCCAAACCCATCTATTTTCAACTACAAACCGGTCGGTTTTCCCGCCTCCGAAACAGCTAACAACCGTTCATCAAGTAAAGGCCATGGCTAAGTTCAACCTATGGGAAGTGATGGGAGGAAGAGGGTTATTGAAAGGAGAGAAGGGTATCGAGAAGGAGCTCAAGAGGAACATAGAGGAAGAACAAAAGACATCAAAGTCCGAGAACGAGACCGTCGAGACGGAGAAAGAGACCGATGACAATAGCTTGTCGTTTAAAGTTCCTGAAGACGGCTTTGATAAAGAGATGATGGGTCTCACTGGTGGATTTCCCGGCGGCGAAAAGGGATTGAAAACGTTCATTGAACAGAACCCACCTCCACCACCACAACCTCCTGCGAAACGAGGAACTGATGTTGCATCCGCGGTTGCTATGGAGAAGAAGCCGAAAGCTCCCGAGCTGCCGCTTCTCATGCCAGGGATGATCGCTATAGTGAAGAACCCGAACAATCCGTATCACATGTACTGTGGGATTGTGCAGAGAATCACGGACGGCAAAGCTGGTGTATTGTTCGAAGGAGGAAACTGGGATCGTCTCATTACTTTCAGGCTTGAAGAGCTGGAACGAAGAGAAAAAGGTCCACCGGGTAAGAATCCAAAGTCTTGTGTTCTTGAGCCTCTTATCGAACAGATGCAAAAGGAACAACTGGAAAAGGAACAGTTGCAAAAGGAGGCAGCACCCTAAGTGGATCTTTTTTGTGTGTTTTTTCCAGTGAATGTATATGTAACGTACCTTTGCGTTTAGGCTACAAGATTTCTGACTCGTTCTAGAAATGCTTCAGCATGTGAAATAAATAAGAATAAACGATGAATTCAAGACCAGAAAGCATTAATAGAGATTAGAATGCACTCAATAAATGGTGAATCAGTATATAAGTCAAAAGCTTTTTAAGACTGCAATGAAGTTATTTTATTGTGTCATTCACATCAGTTTCTATGAAAACCAAGTCTTGACGCTTGAGTATATTCTGTGAATGGCGAAGAAAAGAAGTGGTCCACCATATGTCGTCAATAGTTCATGTTGAAATGATCAGATGCAGCCTCCCAACTGTGAAGATTAGCAGAAAAGGAGAAGAAGTTAGAAACGGAACACATAATGGTAAAAAAAAAACTCAGGAGTTCAAATTTTTAGTCCATAAACTTAGTATTGGCTCAAGCCACTATATAGATAGGAGGACAACCGCTGACACGTGTAAACTCAAAGAGAAGTATTGCATGAAATTGGTGAAGTAAACTAAACCTACGAAATACTTAAAGAGACTTATTTCAGTGTTAAATCATTCCCAACAAGTAACTTACCAATATGGCTTCCATCTCTTCGTTTGAAACTGGCGTGCGCTTTGGCTGCAACGACGCTTTCCCGCCTACAGTCTTTGGCATGTTTAAGCTGGAGAAGAAAAAAGTATCAGCTTCATTTTCCACCTGCTTCGTGCCCTCTGTAATTTAACAAAAAGGTAAAACTTTTAATACCCCAAGCTTAAACAAAAGAGCTTCTACAATGATTCGAAGTTAATAACAACAGATCCATAGGATAAAGTTAATGGCAACTTATATTATCTTAAATAGTCAGGGAAAGGCTTTGTTCAATGCTAAACAAATCTTGTGTGCAAAGTAAACGTATATCCTTCCCCCGCACGAAAAGAACAAAGCAAGTGATGATTATTTAACGATATATACAACATAGCTTTATTATGTACGAGGAGGAATCAGTTTTCTTTATTCAATTAAATCATATAGCAAGAGCAATTACAAACAGCAGAGTCTCAGAGCCAAATCATAAACGAACTTCTTCTGGTTGTAATCCTAAAGGTTCAAATTACTCTATATACGTTCCAATTCCATATCCTAAAATCTAAGAATCTATAAACAGTGAATAACTAAATGCAAATCAGTGGATCCTTCATGTATGTTCACGGAAGGTAACAGATCGGAGAACAAGAAATCAAAGGCCAATGGATAGAATCTCATATCTGATTCATGGTAATGAAACCGTACGTTAAACAATATTTTGAATCAAAGCAAAGAAAACTTCTTAAAACGACCAACGATGAATAAAAAACCTGAAGGTTTGAGGTGACGCTGAGGGAATTTGATGCGAGGAATCCTCTTCAATCCTTGAACTACGTTCATCTCTTCTCGCTCTTCTTTCTCTTTCCGTACACCAAAGGAGATTGTTGACGGCGACTTTAATGAATCAAATATTTTCTCTGTTTTCGTCTTTCTTAGAACCTTCGGCTCTGTTTAAGTTTCTACAATCGTGGGCCATTTTATGTGTTTAGGCCCATATAACCATACGGCCCATTTAAAAGCTCTTAAAACTGGTTTTTTTTTTTTATCCCGGTATTCTCGGGTTTTGCATTTGGCTACTAATTGAAATTGATTCCGGTCCGTCCAATGTTCATGGAAGGCTCCGATTGTAGGCCAGTGGTCTAAGTGGCACTGCATTGGTTATCTATTTATCTCCGAAAGGTGTGATTGGTAAGAACTAAGAAGTAAGAAGGGTGAATGTGTGATTGGTAACTTGGTAAGAACATGCCCAATCGAGTGACCATTTCTGTAACTTATCAAACACTCTTAAAGTTTTTATAGGGAAGGTTTTGTGTTTTTAAATATCGAGTACTATTATCAGATTTGTGTTATTGGGTATGTAGCATGATGCTTTCCCTAAGATGACGAGTGCTGTCACTATTTGTGGTGAGACATCACAATATGAGTGTTTGATGGGAAACGTTAAAACAATGACTTGGTCAATAGCAAAAATCTTTTTAAGTGGTTGGTCGTCAAGCACCCACAATTGGTAAAGCTTTAAACGCGTTATCTAAAAATTAACCACTTTTTTTTGTTACTTTTCTTCCACTCTAATATATACGTACGGTTCTATGTTTAAACAAGAACTCCATGTTGTTGATAAATTTTATAAAATATACCAGTTTCCTACTAACTTTTGCTAGCTAGTGATGCTTTTCGTCGACGGTCAGTTAATTATACCATATATATTTCACTAATGCGCGATTATATTTCTCAGGACGTCGTAATCAGCTATCAAAATCAATATTTCATAGATTACATAAAGAATCTGTGACGAACACACGTGTTCATATTTGTTAGGTTTAGTTAGCTGTGTGTAGATGTTATTGAAATATTAGAGTAGTATTACTGAGTTTTTTTTTTTCTATTAGTTAATTAGACTAATTCAAAATGGAGAAATTGACCATTTCATATAGAATGCCCCTAGTGGCACGGCATCATTTTTGTTTGTGGAAATTTTTGATTTTGAAATGTATTAGAATGACTGGTAGCTGATTATCTTTTTATGATAGATAATGATTGATAATTGGATAAACGTGATAAATTTAACATAATCTCATTTTCAGACGCATAAGAGAGGAAACTTTAAAGTCGTTTAAGCTTTTGACCGGTTAATGATGATATTACGTTTGCTTCGTATACCTTAACTCCATTAGACCATGACTATCACATATGATCGATATAAATTTCGTAATAATATCTTATTTTACTTTCAATCTCTTCAAATTTAATCAGTTATCTTTAAGTAAACTTAGTCTTCTCGTGACTCAACATCGACTGTGAACTGAAGACTTGTCAATTGTTTTTTATTGACAAGTAAATACAGATTTAAGAGATGCTTCTTACATATTTTTCTCATAGTAAAACAAAACAAATGAATAAATTCTAGTACCCCACGGCAAAGTGACGTCGTCCTTTTACCCCAAAGCAGACTCCACTACGTGTCTCATTAATCAAATCACACTCTTGGTCGCCTATATATACTCTTGTTTCTCGTTAGTTGAATATGCAGAAAAGCAAAATTGTAATTCTACGAAAAGCAAGAAGATAACACAAAAGTTTTCTCTCCCTTTGGCAATAGAGAAAAATAAAATAAAAATGATGGATTCATTAGCTAAATGCTTCAACGGACTTCAAGAAAGATATGAGAGCGTTCTGGAAGCAAAACCAATCTACAGAGACGACTTAGAAACGTCGCCTCTGAATGTCTCAGAGGCTTCAGTAGAACCCACCAAAAAGTCTCGTTGCTTGCAGAGAGCCAAGAGGATTGACAAATCCCTAAGGTTCGAAGAGGAAGAGGAAGAGATGGCAAAGCCTCTGAAGCCACGTAAAGTTGTTAGGTTTCAGTTGGAGAATAATAAGATATTCGAGCCGAACAAGCCAGTGAGGTTCGATCTTGGTGATCATGAACTCGAACCAAAGGAGAAGCCTCTGGAAGAGAAAGAGGATTCTAATAAGGTTGAAGGGAAGGAGGAAGTTGTGAGGGTTAAGATCAGGATGACGAAGCAGGAAGCTCAAAGGCTACTAGGGAAATGTAAAAACGACAGCGTTTTGGATTTCGAGCATGTTGTGGAGCAGATCGCACACGTTTCGGTTCGTCAGCTTCAAGTCGATGTGGTTGTGGTTGCCTCTAAGTTGTAATAACGAGCGACAGTGAAATGGCTGCTGTAGGTTATCCCATATGGAATAATTTTTAGCAATTAATTTCAGGTTTATTTATTGAAATTTTGTAGTTTTAGGGTAATAGTATCTATCAAGTCATCATCTGTATATTATTTGTCTCATATATAATACTGTTGAGTGTTTTATAAGTAGCAACGAACTGGGGGAAGATTTTGAATATTCAAATATGATGTATATATCTTTGAATCAAGATTCTTGATGGTGGGTATCAATAAACTTTGAGTACTTACGAGCAAATGTCTAATCCAGATTCTTTTTTCTTATAAAGATATACATATGTAGAATATTTTATTTGTGTGAGAAACATGGAAAACTAAAAACCATTTTCATACAAACACAACTTAACTTGTGATTTAAAAATAATATGAAAATGGAAACAAAAAGTATTTTACTTCGAACTAAAGCACAATATTAAACTCAACTTTTCGATACATGTAGAGATATGTACTTGGAACCGAGTTATTCATTCTGTTATCGTAACCTCTAGAACAAATAGAAAACCTAACTGAGTGCGTTGGGTGATTTTATCATGTTCGTAGTAAGCAAACGAGAAAAGACTATATACAACTCAACTTCAATACTTCAGGTAATTTATCCATTTTCGTAGTAAGCAAGCGAGAAACGACTATTAAATGGAACTGGATATCTTACATTAATAGTTGTAACAGTAAAAGGCGATAATTTATCCAATTAAGATTGCTAGATTAGTTAAATATATACGTAACTTGATTAACTTTTTCTTTAAAAGTAAATAATGATTAATTAAAATTAATTTCTTCATCTACTTTTTCTTTTCCACATGTCCAGCGAGACACGACAGATCTGTTTCATTAATTGCAGTTTGCTGTTTGCACTTTGCAGGAAGTAGATAGAATTTTGATAATACTAGTACTATTAGTTTAGAGTCTTTATAGACCCTACATACGTATTAATCACTTTTATAACAGTTATGCGTTGTTCGTCGTGGGGTAGGTCTCAATGTCTCAAAGAAAAAGCTAATGGAGCATTGAATAAACAAGACATTCAACTACTAGTATTTGATGATAAATCATACTGTACCTTTTTTTGGCAACTTAATTTGGTTGCGAATTTATTTAATGCATTAGACCACATCAAATGAGGTTAGCAATACATCTTCATGACACTGAGAATAAAGTCTTAACCACATTGGTCAAGGGTGTAAGTTAGCGATTGCGATTATATAGAGATAAAAGGGAACATAACTTGATTAAACTACTAATTTATTTATGTTTGACACTTGACATATTGAATCTTATACATGGGAGACGAACATAAAATACATAATTTCGTGCTTTTTTGGGATTTTTCTCTGAGGTAAATAAGCCTTTGCCAATTTCAAACACCGAAGATATCTCACTCTGAGAACAAAACATTTCTCAGGTGAAAAAAATCCATCGGGAAAAAGGGAAAAAAAAACAGGCAAAAGCAAACTTCCCCACAAAAAGACCCCATCATAAATTAACAAAAAAAAGAAATTTAAAAGCTTTTTTTTTGGGCAAAAGAAATTTAAAAGCTTATGACCATCTAAAAAGGATTAAAAAGGTAATTACGCAAGTGTTTCTTCAGGCCATTCAATGATTCTGTCCAATGAAGGCCTCCATTTTCGACATCTCCGGCGAGACTCCTCCTCTTGTTCTGCCGCCTTTGCTGCTGCTTCGCCAGCAGATCTCTCCGCCTCTAATTCCCTGAGAAAGTCGCCGAAAGAAGCCAAAGTTGATTCTCCTTTGCCTTGGACGTCGCCTCCGGCGTTTAACTGGAAGAGAATGAGTTTCTCTAACTCATCTCTTCTCAGAACAATCTTCACTTTTCGATCTTTTCTGTTGTAATCTTTCTTCACTTCTTGTTCTTCTTGTACCATTCTTTCAACGTTGTTTCCTCCATTCAAACAGTTTCCCATGTTTATAATTTTAAAGCAAATTTCGAAACAAAAAGGAAAAATAGTATATATTTTTGGGAAATGCCCACAAAAAAAAGTGAGTAGAAGAAAAAAGAAAACTTGGGAAATGCCCAAGAAAAAAAATCTTTCTTCTTCTCTTTTTCTTCTGTGTGTGGTCAATGTGATGGAAGTTGGAGACTTGCATGGATCGATGTGTGGTATGGAGTTTATATACAATGTTGAGTTTGGTCTGTTTAATGATAGATGGATGGCTCATGGTAAGGATGCTGATCTGTTGGATTTCAATTTTTATAATGTACATTATCGTTAGTTTTATTGATTATAAATTCAACCAACCAAAAATTTGTTATTCGGTTATGAAGATGCTAATTTTGTTATAGTTTAATCGAACAAAAGAACAACCGGACTAAGATATAGAGCTCAAAGCTAAACAAACCTAAACCTAATAGTTCAGTATATCACTAACAACAACTGGGGATAGCTGGACTAATTTAGCTGACATTCATCTAAATTTGCGTATGAATTTGCAACAAACACACTTTAATTATGATTATCGAACTGACTACGATTATAATTCAATTCATTTGTAATAGATACAGTAATATTTTGATAAAGTTTACGTTGTTATATCTTGTCGTATAGTCTTTAAACTGTTTGGAGCATATATAGCTTTTTTAACGAGGAAGAACTTATCCATAATCTAAAAACAAATATATAGAAAAACGAAGTGTTTGGAAGTTAATAACTAAACCCTAAAAAATTCAATGAAAGTCATGCGAGTACGTCTGGATTAGTTATGTTGCATGCATCAAAATTATTATTTCGTTGACAAATTTACATGCATCATGCAGTAACTGAATTTGTATAAGAATGTAGTACTAAATTTGGTTCGGAAACGCTAATGCAGTATTAAGTACTACTTATTACTATCATCTTTTGTTTTAGTATAGTAAAAATATTGTACAAGGACGCAAGTTCATGTTCTCTCCGGTTCGTTGGTGCCCTTTAAACCAAACCAAAACCGTGTTAAAACCTGGCAACGCACATTTATACCAACCACCAACCTGTCTTGTTTTCTTTCTTTTTTCTTTATCGTCGCTAGATTCAATGGTATACTTTAATTCGAATATAAAACCTATATAGACTTATTAAATAACTGTTACATGTTAATAGCTTGTATCCACATTCATCTTCGTTTGCCTTGAAAATTAATCATTAATAGAATCCAATAATGCATAGTATGATCTGTTTCAAACAATGTCAAACCCATTCTTTCAAATATTCTCCCCGGATTTTAGGGACCGAAACCCAAATTAATACAAGATCGATTTAGTATATAAACTAACAGAAATCGTTTTTGAATTCAACAAACACTTAACTATAACCATTTGACGAATATCAATCGTTCTCGTAAATTATACGGTGCGCAAATACAGTTGAAACCGTTGGCTTATAGCTATATCGTCTGAATATGTGTGATTGTGATGTGATAACCATAATTATTGGCATTTAATCCTATATAAATAACGTACATATGAACACCAAACAATTCCGCATATTTAATTACTATTACTATTAATTATAGGATATAGTACTTGCAGACGTAAAATGTCATTAAAAAGCGGTCTTATCAGATGATCCTATTATTAAGTCTTACGCGTTATATAATTATTGGATTGCATCAATTCTTATCAATGGAAGAAACTTCGTGGAAATTGTATAAACGGACAATAAGTACGTGGCTGTGTCACGGGGGTTGTCGCTATTTCCTACATTTTCAAGGGGCCAAGTCGACCACAAGCTTACAACTTTAATCAATATTTTTTTCCTTTTTAAAATAACAAAGAATAGCCAATAACTGACGTGGAAATATTCGGTTTATCGTTTTTCTGATGAACAGTTTTTTGTTTTATGGGGTCAAATCTCATTATCCATCAACCATCATACGTCACCAAAATTTTTTAGCACCACACTCTCTTATCTTAATGGGGCTCACATGTAAATTGAACTTGGTCGTCCTAAGCCCAACACCCAAAGGCTAAAGCTTTGTACTTTGGATGGCCCAATTTCTAAGAATTTCTTTTTTCAAGACAATGAAATGTCAAATACCAGACTTGAATAATTCAAGGTACTAGTCTTCTATGAGCCACCAAATCCCAGTATCAGGGCTCGGTCGCAAAAAGTTGTTTTATATAAATCCATGTATCATTGGTCAAACCAAACTGAAACTCGGTTCTTTTCCTAGTACGGTTTTAAAAATCTTGGATGTAAATAACCAATTCGACTAGATGAAAGTGAAAATGAAAGAAAGAACTGAACAGAAGATCTTTGTAGTTCAATTTTCTAAACTCATATAAAACTAGCTGAAAATAAAAGTAAATCGTAGTTTATATTTATGATAGTCGACCGTTACACAAAAGCTACAAACTTCATACACTAAAGTACAAAGTTGTTTGCATAACTTAAGAACTAAAGACAGTCAAAGAGCAGAGAAACCTCCTGACTTTAGTACCTTTATAACTAATGACAGCCAAAGAGCAGAGAGACCTCAAAACAAACATAACTAAAGACAGTTAACATGAGATATGGAAAGAAACGACTTTAGTACCTTTATAACTCATACCTCCTCTCATCATTGACTACTAACTCACTCCATCCTTCTGCGTTTATTTTTCAGATTTGAAAACATCTGCTCAACATCTGCAGACGTTATCGCCCTTGAAGTCCCAGCAGACTCCTACGAAAACAAAAAAGATCATCAAAGTCTTTTTAAAATGTGCCTCAGAGAGGATGTCTGAAATCAAGTTCATAGGAGTTCTGCATACCACTAAGCTCTGGAATTCGTCTTTAAAGTCTTTGAGGCCGTGGAGGAACTCAATTTTAGCTACATGGTCGAGATTGTTCAGAAGATCATCAAGTGTTTCACCTTCTTCTTTCTCCAGTTTCTCTGTTCTTTTCTCCTTTGCCTTCTTCTCGTATTCACCAATCGTGTCCTCCGCATCAAGTAAATAGCTTACCTTTCTCTGGTTATACATCTCAAGGCACTTTTCGCATCTGCATAACATGTTCCTCCAGTTTTTGGTCAAAAACAGCGGTTTCTTCTCAAACTCAGTTGACGAGGTACGATCCGTCCCAATAGCACAACCAGCGGCAGGAACCGGCTTGGAGTCGGCGAGCTTCTCAGAGCATCCTCTCAAAACAGATTTTCCAGCTTCAGTACTGTTGTCAGGCTGGACAGGTTCAGAAGCTATGTGGGTTTTGTTTAACTGGGTAGTGTCTGAACACGCGTTAGCAGAACCATTGGAATCTACTTTGGCAGCAACCCACAATTTCTCGGGATAAAGTGTCAGAAACGAACAAACTGGAGAGCAGTTTTGACAAATGAAATCCTCGTAGACCGGCTCGCCTTCCTCATCCCTTGGAATCTGTCAAAATAACATTAAAAAATTAAACTAAAAACACCACAAAAAAGACAATCTTACACAAGGATAAGCCACAAACCTGGCTACTAACACTGTCTGAAGGTTTGAGACCGAGATGCTCCTCGTGAAACCAATCCTCACAGATACAACACTGTATCATCTCCACTTGATCTTCCACATTAGGGTCAGGGTAAGGTTTGTCGCAAGCGCAGTACAAGCCTTTGAAGTTATGGTTGTAAGAATTCTCAGTGTTTTCTACATCTTTCCCCGGTAGAAGCTTACACGCAAAAGTTCCAAACTTTGAGTTCCCACAATCACATCGGAAATTCCTCTTAGTCCACAGCTCCAAAAGCTTCACACCAAGGAAACACAAACCATTAGGAAAACCAACAAACACATGAGAATCAGATTCCCTCACAAAGATAGACGACATAAATCTGTAAATATATCTACCTCATGGCCATCATGACAAGATAAGCAACAAGCAGTACAAATTCCAGCATTCCCCTCTGGAGTACAAGTAATGCAAGAGAAAATAGCCTGTCGTTTCATGTAACCCTTTGGGTAAGTACACTCATCTCCTTCATCTCCACCCAACACCATATCAGCTTCCTTCAAGGATCAAGAATCACAAAAAGCAGATAACAATGATATTAATTATCTGATGAACCTAATTGATAGAGAGAGATGAAGACACACACACACAGTAATCACTAGTAAGCTCGAAAGTAATCAGCTTTCGAAATCGATTAGATGGAGAAAGAGAATCTAATCAGTACCAGCTCTTGCGCATTCATGCTTTCGATATACTCTTTGATCGAAACAGTTGCGTCTGCATCATCCTCGAAATTACCCGATGCCATTTTCGTAATTCTCCCAAAAAAGTCGATCACTTTTTTCACAATTTCACACCTGAAACACACAGAGAGAGATGAAATTGGATGTGAGTAAAGCTATTGGAAAGAATCAATGAGAGATTCCCTAAATTTTCTGAAACAAATTGAAAACCCTAGATTAATCGGAAAACATCAATCGGGTTTAGTAATGGAGAGTGTACAGGCTTTGTAAAAATGAAAATCTTAGGGGGTTTTCATTTTACACGACGGAGAGAGAAGAGCGAGAGAGAGAATGAGATTGAGGGAGAATTACGGTGAGAAGCTGAAGCAGAAAAGGGTTTGGGAGGAGAAAGGAGGAGGATCTTTGCGAGTTAAATGCGAAAAAGGTTATATAAACCAGGGACTTTTTTGACATTTTCCCGCCAATTATCCCCAATTCCATGAATTTCCGTTTTCCCTCCATCCTCCATCTCTCATTATCCACTTTTTGTTGAATGTTGGATTTTTATTTGAGTTCAAATTCCCTATTCAACTAAATTGTTGGCTTTATTATGTTTCGAATTTTTTCTGATTGGTTTCTGTCATGGCATCTGTGAAACATAGAATTTTTCTGTTATTCACAGTACATGTATTTTTTGTCAGAGTTATCAAGCATTATGAGAGGTAGTTCAAAAGATGCAATGAGAGAAGATAACCTATGAAAAAATTAGTTTAAAGGCTATTTTATTTGTTTTAACCCTTATAAAAGTAAGAGGAAACCCATGGATAGAAAGTCACAACAAAGGGACCTTGAGGTGTGAAATTAACCTCCAAACGGTCGAGCAAAGACATATGGGATCGACTAGACTCTAGAGATACAAGGAGTGCATTAGATGCACAATAGATTTGCATCCATCTATAGGAAATGCTTGTATATCGGATGATAAGGGCAATCATCTTTAGTTTGATACTTTTATTACAATAGAGTTGTGAGAATACTTGATCCATATTTGATAAACTGGATGGATGATAGAAATAGATTTGGCATTAAGTTTTAACTAATAAAACATCTCTCTAAATGTTTTTCTATTCAAATGGGATTTCTCACACCTTCGTTGAACCCTTTTTATGGGTCAGATTTCGTGTGCAAGGTCCACCAACAACAACAACAAGTATCTTCAATTCTTCATCATCAAATTCGATATAGCTACCTGACGAGTATGACCAAAGAATCCTTAGTAAAGTCCTAAAACACATGGATTAGTAAATTAATTCTTCAATTCTTCAATTCTTCATCATCAAAAACTAGGGACCTAATATATATATAATTCTTCGGTTGACCCACAATCATAATTTCAGTGTAATGGGCTGAATATGGTGGGAAGTAGTAGCCCATGAGAAGAGTTTGACTATGATGGATTTGTTGACCGACCTTTTTGACAAGTTATGGACAGTGAAGAGCAACCAATCACAATCGCAGTAGGTTTATTTAACTCCGCGATCCGCAAAGCCGTGTGGTCCCCTACCTCCCATTACAAATAGCAGAGAGAAAGTTGCAGAACTTCTAGAGAGAGAGAGAGAAGAGAAGAGAGATCGATCATGTCGCAGCAGCAGCAGAAGAAGAACTTCATTTTCAAGGTTGAAGAAGGGAAAGAAGGTACCGATGGAAGTCCTTCTGTTGGCCCTGTGTATCGCAGTGTCTTCGCCAAAGACGGTTTCCCGGAGCCGATCGAAGGAATGGATAGTTGTTGGGATGTTTTCCGGTGAGTTTCTCTCGCTCCTCCTTTTCACTATATAACCGATCCGAGTTTGTTTTTGCATGAGTCGGAATCGTCGCAGCTGATCCGTGAATCTAATCTTTGACTGTTGACTGATCGTAGAAACTGCTCTGACTTCGTTTCAATCTACTGTTTAGTATCTCGCCTAGTATTGCGGATTACGAGATCTGCGTTTAGTATTGCACTTCTTCCTCGTTGGAATCGTACTTAATCGTTAGGAATGTAATTTGTTGGTTAATGATTTGGCAACTTATGATTGGTGTGTGAATGATTTACACTACATGCACTTGGTTTTAGTGATATCATTTGGTTTGATATTCTTTTGTTTTCGACCTGTACTTCCTTGTTTGCAGCATGTCTGTTGAGAAGTATCCAAACAATCCAATGCTTGGCCGTCGTGAGATTGTCGACGGAAAGGTGTTGTTTACTGTTACTTTTTTGGATTTTATTTATTTATTTAATTTTGTGATTGCGGATTTTATTTAATTGTGTGATTCTCGTTCTTCGCAGCCGGGAAAGTATGTATGGCAAACATACCAAGAAGTCTACGACATTGTCATAAAACTCGGAAATTCTCTCCGAAGTTGTGGTGTTAAGGAGGTTGAGATCCTAATCTAAGCCTTCCTTACATCTAATCTTCAGTCTAATTATTTTTCCTGTTTTTTTCTCTCTCCGGATTGTGATTTATTTCGTTTTGCTTGATCTTGTGTTTGCTGATATGTGGGAGTTTAGGAAGCAAAATGTGGTATCTACGGTGCGAATTCTCCTGAGTGGATCATAAGCATGGAGGTAATCTTGCGGCGGAATCATTGATAGTATCAATGAGTTGGTAGAGGACTGACTGTGTGTTTTTTTTATGCAGGCATGTAATGCACAAGGACTCTATTGTGTTCCTTTGTATGATACACTAGGCGCTGGGGCTGTGGAATTTATTATCACCCATTCAGAGGTTTCAATCGTCTTTGTGGAGGAGAAGAAGATCTCTGAGGTACTGTTAGAATATATCGTCAATGTTTATTTTTTTTTTCTTATCTATTTACTTTCTCCTCACTTCCTTTTTTTTTTCCTTTTTGACTATCAGTTATTTAAGACGTGCCCAAACTCGACAGAGTACATGAAGAGTGAGTTATTCTTTTTTTTTTTTTTTTTTTTTTTCCNTTGGCTTTTAACATGTGTTGTTGATGATCATTTGTGATTGATTATATTTACAGCCGTTGTGAGCTTTGGCGGTGTCACCCGTGAACAAAAAGAAGAAGCTGAAACTTTTGGGTTGGTCATATATGCTTGGGATGAATTTTTGAAGCTGGTATGAGACTTGTCATTTGCTTTTTCTGAAACTTACTGATTCTGTGATAGTTTGTGCCGGTGGTGTGGGGCCTGAGAACTATGTTTTTAAATTTCCACTGCAAATGGTTATTTCAGGGCGAAGGACAGCAATATGATCTTCCCGTCAAAAAGAAGAGTGACATTTGCACGATTATGTATACTAGTGGAACCACGGGTGACCCAAAGGGAGTGATGATATCTAACGAAAGCATTGTTACCCTTATCGCTGGAGTGATCCGTCTACTGAAGAGCGCTAACGAAGCCGTGAGTTTCTTTCTTGCTTTCATGCATTTTTCATGATTCACAAAGACACTACAATCTTTAAGTTTCCCTTGCCACCTGGCTCTGGTTTTAATCGATTTTCTTTTTGGCTGGGAAAATCTACAGTTGACTGTGAAAGATGTGTACCTTTCCTATCTTCCTCTTGCCCACATCTTTGACCGAGTTATTGAGGAGTGTTTTATTCAACATGGTGCTGCAATTGGCTTCTGGCGTGGGGTCAGTACAGCTCCAAGCTTATTACGTAAACCAGTTTTGAAATTTTTACTTTAACCTACTCCGGGTTGTCTCCACAGGATGTCAAGTTGTTGATAGAAGACCTTGGCGAGCTTAAACCAACTATTTTTTGCGCTGTACCACGTGTCCTTGATAGAGTATACTCAGGTAAGATGTTTGAAATAGCACATGGCTATGTATTCTCAATTCCTCACTTAGTAGAATGGCGCTCTAGTATCATTTGTTTATCCTAATTAACTACATTTGTTGCACCAAACACTCCTGCATGAAACTATTACAAGCTGATGATGAGATATACGGAATGTAAATACTATGCTCAATTCGACAACTTTAGTGGTTTGTCTCATTTTTTTCATTGTGCAACCTAATTTTTCTTCTAACAATTAATTGAATTTCATATCCTTGATTTACACTGCTTCTTTTCTTCGACAACCTTTCCGTGTTTCATTACTTTGACCTATTTTATCCAACAGGTCTTCAGCAGAAGCTTTCTGCTGGTGGTTTCTTCAAAAAGTTTGTGTTTGATTCTGCATTTTCCTAGTAAGTCATACTTCACTTTGCTTATCTGTTCCATCAATCTTTAAGCTATTAAATCTAACACACTCAAACATCCTCAGTAAACAAGGAAACATGAACAAGGGACAATCTCATGTGGAGGCCTCTCCATTATCTGACAAACTTGTATTCAGCAAGGTAGTAAAGTTCTTGATTTAACTTACTTACAACACAAATATCAGAAGAACCTGTCACTCTTCATTATGAACCTTGATAGCAATTTTATCCCATTGCTTTCTCACTCAGGTTAAGCAAGGGCTCGGAGGCAATGTGAGGATTATTCTATCTGGAGCTGCTCCTCTCGCTAGTCACGTAGAGTCATTTCTAAGAGTGGTGGCTTGCTGTCATGTTCTACAAGGATACGGTACCCATTCACGATATTGAGTTCTTTAGATTCAAATGAACTGCATAAACGAGCAGCGATAGACTACCTAGGTTGGTGGCGAATTTTGGATGTCCGATGTATGGTGGTACATTAAATTATTGACCAAAATAGGAGTTTTGTTGTAAAAGTTTGGTCTTACGTTTAAGGTTTCTCCTTGGGTTCATGCAGTTGGATCAGGTCTAGTATACTTATTAGTTCAATGTAGAGGTAATTTAGGCAGGCTAAGCTATGAAAGACTGTACTAGAGTGTGAGGGTATATCGCTCTCCCACATCAATAGAGAATTCGATTAGTTAATTGTTTTCGTGTTCGTCTGTAGGTTTAACCGAAAGCTGTGCTGGGACTTTTGTCTCGCTGCCAAACGAACTGGACATGCTCGGCACAGTTGGACCACCAGTGCCAAACGTTGATATACGCCTTGAATCTGTCCCCGAGATGGAATATGATGCTCTTGCAAGTACTCCACGTGGTGAAATCTGCATTCGGGGAAAGACCCTTTTCTCTGGATACTACAAACGTGAAGACCTCACAAAAGAGGTTCTTGTTGATGGATGGCTGCACACAGGTATTTCTTTCTCTGAACCTCCATTCAAATAAGGAAGAAGAACAAAATTATCATAGATACATAGGAACTAGTTAGAATATCGGCTTTTGTAGTCCGGTGAGCTCGTCTGACACTGTGCTTCTCGCTATCCCATCAGGTGATGTAGGTGAGTGGCAACCAAATGGATGCATGAAGATAATTGACAGGAAAAAGAATATCTTCAAACTCTCACAAGGAGAGTATGTTGCGGTCGAGAACTTGGAAAACATCTACGGTGAAGTAAAAGCTGTTGATTCCGTAAGTATAGCTACCGATTTGTTGTAAGAATTTAGGAAACATCTCACGTAGGTTTGGCAAGATTTTCATCTACTAACAATGACAATTTTCCTCGCCTTTCCATCAAATGTATTAGGTGTGGGTGTATGGGAACAGCTTTGAGTCCTTCCTAGTCGCAGTCGCCAACCCAAACCAGCAAATCCTTGAAAAATGGGCTGCAGAAAATGGTGTGAGCGGTGACTACAGCGCTCTCTGTGAAAACGCTAAGGCAAAGGAGTTCATCCTCGGAGAACTTGTGAAAATGGGCAAAGAGAAAAAGGTTATTATTCTTTCTTTTTATTTTCATTCGAGTTTTTACCATATATGGATTCATGACTCTTTGCTTCTATCTTTTCTTTATTTATTTTAATTTGTTGTGTTGGATTTTGCAGATGAAGGGGTTCGAGATCATCAAGGCGGTTCATCTAGACCCAGTGCCGTTTGACTTAGAACGTGATCTTCTTACCCCGACCTACAAAAAGAAGAGGCCTCAATTGCTGAAACACTACCAGGTAATTACAAGAAATTCGATTTCGTGTTGAAACATATAAGCGTATTAGAATATCTACTCGCGTTAAGTGTTAACAAGTCTCTTCCTCATTTGACAGAATGTGATCGATCAAATGTACAAGACCACAAATGAAAAATTAGCTTCCAGACAGTAAATTCCTCCTCAGTCGCTCTCGGTCGCTTTTGCTTGCTTTTTCTTTGTCTCTCATATTGCATGACGGAGACTTTGTTAATACGCTCTTTTGTCATCTGTGTAAAATATTTGGATATTTCATAGCATCAGATCAGAGCTGGCTACACTTTGTCTTCCTTTTTTTCGCTTTTGAAATCCATTTCTGTTTAATACTTAAGTTTAAATGTTAATCCTTTCAAACTCTTGAGCTTATTAAAACATCCCATCTTGCGGCGAATTTAGATGGACATGGAGTTAAACAATTGGATTTGCTGATTAAGAGAATTTTTTTAATTTAAAATGGCATGCTAAAAATGAAAACTACTTCGGACCAAACGGTAAAGAATATCATTTATTTGTTATAGTATAATATCGTGAAGTGTTTCAAATTTGAGAAAGAGGAAATGAGGCTATCTGTCAACAAGACATATACTGTATATTTTACGGTATTCCTTTCCACCCAAAAAAAAAAAAAAAATCCTTTTCAGGTGATACTATAATAAACTTGTTCAACCCTTTTGCTTTAAAATGAAGTGGATCACTGAATTACCGTGCTTGATACGAAATCAGCTAAAATCTCCGGTACACTGGCAAATTCTCCTTCCTGTGGAAACAATCGCGATAAGGGCGAATCTTGTAGAGCAAACAAATCTTCCCTACTATACTTCATCCTCTGATCTGTATATCCACAAGTATTACACATTAAACTTTGAGCTCTGCTTAACCATTCTCTATCAAGAACTGTTATCATAAAGCTTGTTGGTCAAAAGGCATACCTATGAAACTCCTGGAAACAGCAGCAGAAGTCTCCGGCCTCTGGTTGTTCTTCTTCTTTGCTACCTTTGTCAAACTCTGCGGAGGAGATGACCGAGGAAGAAGTTTATTTTGGTCGAGAGAAGAAGATTCTAGCGCAAACTCATGCCTCACTTTGATGCGAGGGTGCTTCTTGCAGAGGCCAGCGATAGCGTTTTCGCTTAAAAGCCAACAGCCTTTGAGGTTGAGTGTTCTCAGGCTTAACGGCGGTCTAAACTTCTCGAGACCAAGGTTGGTCAAAACTGCATCTCGGACTCCGAGGCTGACTAAGTTTGGGAGAGAAGAGAGGCGGTGGAGGGTTGAATCTGTGAGGGAAGGGCTTCTCAGGGACAAATGTGTTAAACCGGTTAGGCTACTTAGAGGCGATAGAGCAATGTCGCTTAGGTACGGATGTTCTAGACTCAGAGTATTAAGGGAAGGTAGAGATTGTAGAGCTGCTAGTGACGGCTTTGCTTCTTCTTCTTGTGGAGATTGTTGCTGGATGAATCCTGAAAGAAAGAGCGTTGTGGAGTTAGATTTTGATCGGTTATTTATCCATTAAACACGTATAAGATAGCCCATAAGTACCTCGGATGCTGGTCATGCTCAAGTCAAGGTCTTTAACGCAAGGCATCATCGTGCTGATGAATAATATAGACTGATCGTCGATAGATGTCTGGGACAGAGATAATGTCTCGAGCCGTGGAACATGCCCGGAAAGAAATTCAACACCAGTGGAAGTAATTTTTGTTTCCGAGACATTGAGATTCCTAAGGGTATCACCAACACATGCTACAAACTCCACAGAATCATCCCCGAAAGGTGTGGAGCTCAGATCAAGATGCTCCAGCTTCGTCATAGTTTCTAAGAAGCTGAAGTTTTGGATGGAAGTCTTGGAAACGTCTAAGTACGTTATAGAGCTTTTGCTGGTGAAGGAAAAGGCCTCGGTTTCAGCACTGAATGTAGCTCCGGATAAAACGAGCTTTTTTAAGGAAGCTAATACCGAGATATGCGTACTTGATATGGAGAGAACATCACATCTGTTCATGAGTAAGCATTCAAGACGCGGTACGTTTGGAGCCTGTGTGACGCTGGTCCACGAGAGATTAAGGAAGCTCAAGTTTGAAAATTTGACAATATGGACAGCTCCTTGGTTGGTTACGTTGCTTCCCCAGATGTCAAGGTACTCTAGCTTTGTCAGTGCCTAAAGAACGAAAAGAATTGGCGATCAGAAATACCTAAAAGTAATGATTGAACACATGCATTTTTTATACGTATATTCACTTGCATGTATGCTTATTGCAAGAATACTAAATTGAGCATACATGTGAAATCCATTGAATACGGACTAATGGGGTTCATAACCAGCAAATGATGTATCAATTATAGAATTAAAACTATAACAGTTTCTATGCGCACAATACTCCGTATTCAATATTCAACATATAACCTACAACATTACGATTTACAGGGCAATTCAACTAGATAGCTGAAACCACTGAATTACACAAGTCAACCACATACATAGAGCAATTAAAATATAAGTTTGTCACTTCCATAAGCATAAGTGACTAAAAACAAAATTCTGTACCTGGAGAGAACTCAAGTTGTGATCAGTTACAGGTAGGCCGCCCAAATCTAGAAGAGACAAGTTCTTAAGGGAAGCAAGAAGAGAAATCCCAGCTTCTGTAACGCCAGTCTGTGAAATCCACAACTTTTGCAGATTTGAAACAGATAGGAGATGCTTTATGCCAGCATTCGTAACCTTTGAACATCTAGAAAGGTCCAACTCCGTCAAACTTGTTAATCCTGAAAATATCACAGTTTAATGGAAAATCTGAATCTTTGTAAAGAGGAAATTAACATTTGTCATAGAGCTCCACAACTAAACAAGTGGTTATTTGATTAACATACCTGTGATAGGCCACAGCGTGGAATTGTTGATTCTCAGGCAATCTGAGAGATTGAGGGAAACTAGATTAACAAAGCCTCCAATGTATGCCATCCACTCCGCGTTAACGGAGCTTTCGCCTCGAAGATCCACTTTCTCTACAGAGTGTTTGAATACCCTACAAAAAGACAGAGTCTTGGTTAGTTGCCACTTAGAAGAGACGCACTTGAGTTCTAAATACGATCAGAAAATCAAATTATCTTCTGAAACAATAGCCAACGAAACCCTACTTTAAAAGTCAGGAAGAATCAAACAAAATGATGATCCCCCAATGTAGTTTGAGTCAAACAAACCGAATAAACTAAACCTTTTGCTATGCCAATTACATTGATTTTGATACCATGTAAAGGTTCATGCTTTCAACCTAGAGACCAGTAAAAGCATATAAACAATTTGTTCAATACAATCTCCTGCCGAACCTAAGATCTCAAGCGATCGTCCAATTGATCAAAATCCGACCTTTACTCAGATTTATGCTGCTCTGTTTCCTTACAGTGATATATAATCAGAAACTCGGAAATTCAGAAACTTTACATGGAAGAGAGTAAGAACATACTCGAGTAACGAAGGGAAAAGAAGACGCCGGGCGAGTAGACGGCGGAGAAGAGCATCGGCGATGTGAGGAGGCAGCCGTTCGAGGCTCCGACGTTGAAGACGCCATCTTTCCACGGAATCTCTGCTCCTGGAAGCTTCATCTAAGCATAGACGCACCAGGGGGCTCTCAATCTCCGTCTCCACCTCCATTTTGTGTTGTCGCTTTGACTTTTCTGATCGTAGGTGGTGCAGCTATGATGAAGGGGAAGATTTAGGGTTTGTGAATACTTTTCTTACTGTTTGTTTTATCAAAACATTTTAGAAAGTATGTTTAATAATAAAAAAAAACATTTTAGAAATCTTTCTCTTCATTAATAAGGGCAATTTATCAATTAATCCAAAAAAGGAAAATTAGATTTTTACAAAACAGAGAGAAATATAAAGAAAAAAAAGTGAAAAAAAGGTACAACTAAATCTATTAATATATAAAAGTTGTGGCTAAATACCACTGAGAGTGAAATTTTTTAAAAACAACCAATAATATCTTCCCACATCAACATTATAAATTAAGGAAAATTTCTAAATTTATAAGATAAAGAAATTATCTATAAATTTATATTAAACAAAAAAATTTAATATTATATTAAGAAATTTCTAATTTAAAATATAAGATAAGGAAATTATCTATAAATTTATATTAAAAAGATTAACTTAATATTATATTAAGAATTTTTCTAATTTAACATAAAAGATACAAATTATATATAAATTTCTATTAAATAAAAAATTAATTTAATATTAAATTAAAAAAATCTTTATTATAAAATAATTATGTCATCTTTATAATTAAATATACATAATCTATAATAGATATAGTGACAAACAAAATTAGAAAAAATATATTCTATTAATATATAAAAGTTGAGGCTAAATACCATTTAGAGTATCCACATATGATTAAATTTTTTAAAACAATTAATAATTCCAGATCAACATTATAAATTAATGAAAATTTTTAAATTTTATAATTGTATTGTTAATAGAAAATACATAAAATACGAAAATTATCTATGAATTTGTATTAAACAAAAAAACTTAATATTAAATTAGGAAACTTTCTAATTTAAAATATAACATAAAGAAATTATATATAAATTTCTATTAAATAAAAAACTAAATTAATATTAGATTATGAAACTTTCTAATTTAAAATATAAGATAAAAAATTATATATAAATTTATATTAAGCAAACATTAAATTAATATTAGATTAGGAAAATTTTTAATTGAAAATAATTATGTCATCTTTATAATTAACTATATATGACATATAATAGATATAGTGACAAGAAAAAAATGAAAGAAATTTAATTTAAATAAAAAAAGTTGAGGTTAAATGTCATTTAGAATGTATACATAGAAATAAAATTTTGAAATAATCAATAATATCATTTCACATCTATGAATTTATATCTATCTATTAATATATAAAAGTTGATGCTAAATGTCATTGACAGTGTTCATAAAAGATTAAATTTGTTTAAAACAATCAATAGTATTAATCCACATCAACATTATAAATAAACATGAAAATTTCAGGTTAAATATCATTGAAAGTGTCTAAATTTTGAAATAACCAATAGTATCATTCCACATCTATAAATTTATATTATATAAAAAAATAACTTAATAGTAGATAAGGAAACTATAATAATAGATGTAAATTAAGTGATAAAATATATTATAATATATGTAGATATTGTTTATTATAAATATAAAAATAATATTTAACAAATATAATCAATTTTAAAATTTAAATTAAAAATCCCTACGCGTAGCGTGGGTGAAAAATCTAGTATACCTAAAAAATAATAGTAGAAACAATCTAAATTTGTATACATAAATTATGATAACAATATAAAATAATTAAAAATATTTGTATTTACTTTTCATATATATAAAGTATAAACGATTTAAAAATTTAAAATAAATAAAATAAAATATGAAGAGAAAAAAATAGTCATATCCACTAGAAGGGATGAATCAGAATAGTCACAATCTTTTGTGACCCAATAGCAATAATGCTCGTTAAATAGCATGTTGAAAAAAAGAAAAAAAAGAGAAGAAATACATACGATAGATGTGTTATGGAGATGATTATCTTCTAAACGATGTTGTGCCAACAACCTAAGATAATAATGCGATCGAGAATTTGGTTGCCCTCGAAAGTAACATTTGTATAGCTCGTTAATGCTCATTAAACAGTGTCGGTTGAAAAAAGAAAAGAACATAAGATTCTAGCATGCACTATCGAATAGTTAATCAAAGAAACGGTAGAAACCATGGTTTTACCATTACGTTCACTATATAAACGAAGGCGACGCCAAGTGTTATTTCATCAACCAAAATAAACAAACAAAAAAGTTAGTCGAAGCTTTAAAACAAGAGAGAGAAATGGCGACGTCGGGAACATACGTGACGGAGGTTCCGTTAAAAGGGACGGCAGAGAAACACTACAAGAAATGGAGGAACGAGAACCATGTCTTCCCTGACGCAATCGGCCACCACATCCAAGGTGTCACTATTCACGAAGGCGAATGGGACACTCACGGAGCCATCAAGACTTGGAACTACACATGCGGTATACCTTCTAATTATGTACATATATATTCCAACACTTTATACACACTACTATTGAGTTAAACTATAGCCCATTTGTGATACTAAGGTTTTAATACTGTGTACTAAGTTATGAATTATGATTATCATCTTTGGTTATATAAGAGAAATAAAAATATGGAATATATATAGTTTGTTCTTTTATGTTAATAAGTAGCTCGAGAATACATATGAATACATGTATTTATACCTCATCGTCTCCACTCCGTAGGAACTACGAGATCACCCCAAGTATAGGTCTTGATTTTCCGAACACCATTTTTTGCGTTTGCGTTTATGTATAAAGAAATTTTTAAAAATATATATATTTACAAGACAATAATTTCTTTAAAATATATATTTATGTTTTATAAGCAAATGCAGTGTTTGCCTTTAGTGTTTGTGTTTACTAATAACAAAAAGCTATTACTCAAAATTCGGGGGAAAACACACACACAGATTAAACACAAAACCAAATGTGAGCAAAGAGTCTATGTATACCATAACTAGTCATGAGATCAATCGAATCAATTAGGATTGGCTGGTGTAGTTAACTAGTGACATATCGATGTGAATTTTGATCCCTCTATGAGTCTAAGTCTGATTTGACATGCGTGACGACCCCAAAAACATATTTATACTTAATACAGTATTAGTAATTTTGTATAACTAGGAGTACTCATGATTAGTCGGAATGTTGCAAATTTATGATAATATGCGTTCGTGTATAAAGATGGGAAGCCGGAGGTATATAAGGAAAGGAGAGAGATAGACGATGAGAAGAAAACAGTGACGTTCAGAGGACTTGAAGGTCACGTGATGGAACAGTGCAAGGTATTTGACATCATCGCGGAATTCATTCCCAAATCGGAGGATGCCTGCGTCTGCAAAAGCACTATGATATGGGAGAAGCGTAACGATGAACTCCCCGAACCAAGCAACTACATGAAACTCTTCAAGAGCATAGTTGCTGACTTGGAGGACCACGTCCTCAAAGCTTAATCATCATCATCATCTCGCCATCACAATCATCATCATCATCATGATCACTGTCATCTCCATTTCGATATATTAATTAATATGCATTTCAATACAATAAATGGGGTCTTATGGAGTTTCATTTCTCTGTAAGATCATGCTTCGATATGTTCTTATGGTCATCATCGCCATCGGGTTTGATATATATATATACACACACATAAATTACAGATAACGTACGTTGTTCACTTATCAAAATATTCCAGCATTATCAAGTGGTTTGTCCAATTTTCTATTGTGCGTTTTTAGCCCCTAGTTTGATTTCTGTTTGAGGAGACAAATGTTTTCGACAAAGAAACGTACGGGCCGGGATACCATTCAATCCCGTCCAAAGCAGTCGGTGTACACTTTGCATTTTTCACCAGGGTTCGGCTCATACTGGTACCATTTACGCAGAGATGTACGTGATTTGGTCCTCAATCAACTTTAATAAGAAAAAAATATCTATTCCACTATACTTATAATTTACTGTTTTTCATACTTATATAGCTGTGCAATATGAAATATTTATTTTACTTGGGTTCGAATTATTCTTATTCCCGATTCGAAATCTCATGACACGGTACTTTTAAGGCCTAGCATGATTTTTTTCCCCTCTCTATCTTTTTTTTCTTGCTCTATTTTCTTAAAAACGTTTGGTCAACTTTCAATTCTCGCAGCATCTTTGTCAATGGCTAACTCTTAAAAGAGTTTTTTTTTTTTTTTTTGCATCTACAAACACTTATTTTGTTCGATTTATAAAGTTTACCCATTATAAAAAAAAAAAGTAGTTGTAAAAACAATGATAAACTTTACTACTCTTGATCGAATGCGTCAGGACGTTTTACGGGTAAAAAATTCTCTTAGTCTAATCATTTCTGAATTCTCAATATATAGTCATTGAAAGTCTTCTACTATATATAAAAAGTGGAGTTCGCACAAGCAAAAAAAAAAAAAAAAAAGAAGAAAAGGGGGGNGGGATTTGAACTTGGGTTACGAGAGAGCACACATGGACTTTAGCCATCTCAGTTAGTCATCCATGTTTCTTTATATTAAATAAATATTATATTGGATGCACAGAGATACCCATTACTACAACACTGGCTCCGCCCCTGGTTCGAGTACCCCATCCATTAAAGAAGGTTGTGAACAAATTCATCCATATCTTTTTTTTTGTCTCTACGAAGAAAAATGCAAACAATTTACAAAAAATAAGTGGTTCTCATTCGACTTCTGCATTATTTTCATTAAAAATCTTTATTAGGCCGCTATTTACACGATCTATATTTTAATGATTTTCAATTTACTTTTAAAATATTTTAATTATTTAAAATTATTTTAATTTACTTTTAAAATATTTTACATCTAAATTACAAAATAAATTATAAATAAAGAAATAAAAATATCAATTAATTATTATGATTTATTTATTTTGTAGATTAATATATTGATCTATGAGCACCGATGAGTCATCTATTGAGTCATATTTTCTTTAGTTTTATTTACTTATCGTTTTAAAATTATCTACATAAATTAAAAAAATATTAATTATGTTAATTTTTTAATTTAAAAACATCATTAATTATCTATTTAAACACAATTCAATTAATAATAAAATAATTTATAGAATAAAAATAATTATAAAAAATAAAAATTTAATAATTTTTATGGTGAAAACTTAAAATGACAATTAATTTGAAACGAAAATTTTTTTCTAAAATGATAACTAATCAAAACTGGAAAGAATAATTTTTTTTGTAACTGAATGGGAATAATGCTCATTAAATAGTAGGTTGAAAAAAGAAGAAAAAAAAAAAGAGAAAGAAGAAATACACACGATAAATGTAAAATGTGTTTGTGGGAATGAGTATCTTCTAGTATATAAATAATGCTGTGCCAACTACCTAAATTAATAATGCGATGGAGAATTTGGGTACCACTGAAAAGTAACATTTATATAGCTCGTTAATGCTCATTAATTAAGAAGTGTTGGTTGAAGAAAAAAAATTATTGCATGCATTTCGAATAGTTATTGATCAGAGAAACGGCATAAACCATGATTTTACCGTTACGTTCACTATATAAACCAAGGCTAGGACAAGTGATATTATCATCAAACAAAACAAACCAAAAAACAAGAGTCGATCGAAGCTTTAAAACGAGAAAGAGAAATTAAATGGCGACGTCGGGAACATACGTGACAGAGGTTCCGCTAAAAGGGACGGCGGAAAAACACTACAGGAGGTGGAGGAACGAGAACCATGCCTTCCCTGAGGCCATCGGCCATCACATCCAAGGCGTCACCATTCACGACGGCGAATGGGACTCTCACGGGGCCATCAAAATTTGGAACTACACATACGGTATTACTTATATACTTTATAAATTGTATGCACACACTAAACTATAGCCCATTTCTGAAAATAAGGTTTGGTAAGTAGTACTATATAGTAAGTTATGAATATGATTATTAATTTATTATCGTTGGTTATGTTAGAGAATTAAAAAATGAATATATACCTCTATAAACTAATAGTGTTGGGATTTTTTCAAATTTTATTAATTTATAAAAATATTAATTAATTAATGGATAATTAATTTACAGAAAAAAATTTTAGTCCATAAATTTTAAAACATTTCTTTAAAATAATATTGTTCTACAAAATTTGAATAAATTTAGTTACTAATAAAAATGATATACACAGTTAGAAAAATGACACATATACACAAACTTAAAGTTATGATGATAAAACTGATTCTCACAATACAATAGATTTTCATAAGACACATTAAATATATGTTAAAATTATATATATTCATAAATTTAAAATATATAAGAAATAGTAATTACAATCTTTAATGGTAAAAATAAAATTAAAAATAATACTATAATAAATTGAAAACAGTTACACATACAAAAGCAATTATTGTATATAAAACTCTTATAAGTTTTGGATTCAAATTTAAAAAATAAGTATTCCTAAATTGTTTTGATATAATAAATAAAATTAGAGATATAATTTAAATGAGATCTTAATTTTGAATAAAAAATCAACACTATAATCATATTTTAATATATTATATTAGCTACATATCCATAAATTAATTTAATTAATAACTTATGATATTATTGTGATTATATTTTAAAGAGAATTTTTATAATTATTTTATCTTATGGATTTTTTTTAATTGTTCTGTTATTTCAATTCAGGACTCTGGCAAAATTTATTATTTTGTAATGTTTATTAAGTTATTGATTATTAATTTATAAAAATGTAACTATAATTGTTCTGATATATGACAAGTAGCTCGAATATACATATGAATACATATAGGTTTTGATATTTAGATCCTTATTTTTTGTGTTTGCGTTTGAATTTAATTTATATATTAAGAAACTTATAAATAAAAAACGACAAGACATAATTTTGTAAAAATATATGTTTTATACGCCAATGCAGCTTTTGCCGCTAGTGGTTGTGTTTGCTATTAACAAAAATAATTGCCCAAGATTGGGGGGGAAAAAGGCACACACAGATTAAACACAAAAACCAAATGTAAGCAAACAGTCTTATGTGTTAGTCATGACTCATGACATCAATTGAATCGAATGAGGATTGGCTGGTGCAGTTAACTAGTAACGTATTGATGTGAAATATGATCCCTCTATGAGTCTAACTTTGATTTGATATGCGTTACGACCCCAACAACATATTAATACTTGATATTAGTAGTAATTTAGTATGACTAAGACTCATGATTATATATTGCATCATTACACTGGTATTTATATCTATGATAATATGAATATGACCGATCGAAATATAAAGAACACATGTGTTCATGTATAAAGATGGAAAGCCTGAGATATTCAAGGAAAGGAGAGAGATAAAGGATGAGAAGAAAACGGTGACGTTTGTAGGACTTGAAGGTCATGTGATGGAGCAGTACAAGGTGTATGACGTCATCTATGAATTTATTTCCAAATCAGAGGATGGCTGCGTCTGCAAAATCACTATGACATGGGAGAAGCGTAACGATGACGTCCCCGAACCAAGCAACTACTTTAAATTCGCCAAAAGCTTGGCTGTTGACATGGACAACCACGTCCTCAAAGCTTAATCATTATCATCATCATCATCATCACAATCATCATCACCATAATCACTATTATCTTCATGATTTGGAAATATATGCATTTCAATACAATAAATGGGTGTTTTTTTGTTTGGTCTACAATAAATGGGTTCTTGAGGAGTTTCATTTCTTTGTAAGTTCATGCTTCGATATGTTCTTATGGTCATCATTGATCGACACTGGGTTTAATTTGGTATATATATACACATGTATAACGGTTAATGTCGTTTTTTTTTGTGAACTTTACGGATAATGTTCGTTGTTCAGTTATCAATATAATCCCAGTGTGACTGTTATCAAGTGGTTTGTGGCGAATTTTCTAAAAGCTGTGCGTTCGTAACCCCTAGTTAGATTCCTGTTAAAGAAGGAGACAAATGTTTTTCGACAAAGAAACGTACGGGATACAATTCAATCCCGTCCAAAGTGGTCGGTATACAGTTGCATCTCCCATCCGGGCTCGGCTCATACTGGTACCATTTAAGCAGAGATGTACGTACGTGACTTGGGCCATAATTAACTTCAATAAGAAAAGATTATATATAAATCAATTGACATCTAGTTGAAATAGTTTACTTTGGTTCGAACATATTCTGATTCCCGATTCGAAATCTCATTACACGGTACTTTTAAGGCTAGCATGATTTTCTCCTCTCTATATTTTTCTTCTTGCTCTATTTTCTTAAAAACGTGTTTCTACTTAAAGGCCTAGCATGATAGCCTCATGTACGTGAGCAGTGGTGTAGTCATTGTGCTTCACTTTTACTTCCGAATGCGCTAACTCAAAATGTAAAAAATGCAAACATTTAGGAAAAATTAATAGTCCCGCCGAGTACTGCATTATTTTCATTAAAGATCCTTATTGGGCCGCTAATTTACACGACCTATATAGCCCAAATAAAAACTTCTCGCATGTACTGGCCCGTTAACACACGTGTGCTTTCCTTCCACTATACGTTGTCTCTTACGCACAAACTTTCACACAGATTACTATATTTATTAATTGCGCACTAAAAAGGAAAGAAAGAAATCTTGACCCAAAAAAAAATAAAATGGAAAGAAAGAAATAAATTCTGCAGATTTTCTCTCTAACCTCTCTACTCATCTCTTTCTCTCAAAACTTTTCTACAACGAAAATGTGGCCATCCTCCGTTTCGAATCTCCTCTTCTCATTTCTCGCCGTTTCTTTCCTCGCCGTCTCTTCGTCGGCGTTCGGAGAGTCGGAGGCGACATGTTCGGGAATAGTCCCATTACGGTACCGGAACGATAAGATCTCGATAACCGACTTTGGCGGCGTCGGAGACGGCAGGACGGTGAACACGAAAGCGTTTAGGGCGGCTATATATAGGATTCAGCACCTTAAGAGGAGAGGAGGCACGGTTCTGTATATACCTCCGGGAGTGTTTCTCACGGAGAGCTTCAGTCTCACCAGCCATATGACTCTCTTCTTGGCTAAAGGCGCTGTTATTAAAGCTGTTCAGGTAACATTTTCAAATTTTCTGTTTGCCATTTTTGAATTTTGAATATTTTAAAATTCATATTTGGTATGTTTGTTTAGAGTTTGATATTCAATTGCTGAGTAACGAATTCGTTAGTTTCTGATTTTGAAATTTTCGTCCATTGGTGAATGTAATAAATTTTTTGGTGAGTGGTCACTTTCTGCGTTCTGGAATTGAGTACGATAACCAACACTCACTACTGGTGTGAGACTGTGAGTGTTTTATCGTTCAGCTGCTAGAAAAGATATTTTCATTTCAATATTGTCAGACTAATAGATATTTTTAAGTAAGTATTCCAAAAGTAGAATTGTTTTTTTTCTTTTTCATACGATGGCTAAGATCTGCATTCTGATCTTGTAATCAAGTCAATTTGTAATAATTATTTTCGAAAGAAACAAGAAGATTTGGGGAACCATGCACGTATATTAATTAATAACTAATTTGGGTTATGGGAGTGGTATTGGTAGGTCCTAGCATCATGGGACCGTCGGGACTAAAACGCTATTATATGCATGTGGTGTACTGCTTTTATGTCTACGTTTCAATAGCTGACCCATAGATAGCTGGCAATTTTTGTCGTTCGCGTTATCCAATTTTGGTTATTATATTCTCTACTATAAGAAAATATCTGAAGAATAAAATGTCAAACTTTTTGGTTAGAGCGTTCTAACGTTGGCAGTGCGGACAGTTTTGGTTTTCATCGTCGTTTAGTGGGAGTCTCACATCAACTCGGAGTAGGATCCTGCCATCTATATTAAACATCGGATCAAGTTTTCTTTCTTGTTTTTTTTTTAATGAGATTCTCTGATTGGTTTGTCTTCAAGTGTCACACAAAAACACTAGTAGTTGTCATCGTAGTGAACTTCTTATGACCAAATCTGAGCTTGTAAGTAGTTTATAGTCGCGCCCATTTCGTTTGGCCACAAAATCGGGACAAAGCCACTTCAAGCCTACTTTATTCTGACTTGGATATTTTATTTTACTTTTAAGTAGTGGGTGTTTCACTAATATAAGTTTAAAGAATTGCAGAATGTGAATCCTGTGAATTGTTTTGTGACCTTTTGGTGTGTGTGTTGACTTCAGGATACATTGAATTGGCCATTGATTGATCCTTTGCCATCTTATGGAAGAGGGAGGGAGTTACCAGGGCCACGGTATAGGAGCTTTATTCATGCTGATGGCCTTCGTGACGTAGTCATCACTGGTGAGTTTGGACCCTCTTTATACTTACATTTATATACAATACCTGAGCAGTGTAACACCTTTTGACATTACATTGCAATATTGTATACACAGGACAAAACGGGACAATAGACGGTCAAGGAGAAGTGTGGTGGAACTTGTGGCGCAGTAGAACGCTAAAGTTCACTAGGCCGAATCTAATCGAGCTCAAGAATTCTAAGGAGATAATCATTTCTAATGTTATTTTCCAAAATTCACCATTCTGGAACATTCATCCTGTGTACTGCAGGTATATTTAGCTAGTTACTACTACCTTTTAGATTTCCCAAGCATAGACATATGTTCTTCTTCTTTTGGTGTTGACTGTGTTCCTCCTTTTTGATACGTGGGGCAGCGATGTTGTCATCCATCACGTTACCATCTTAGCTCCACAAGATTCACCCAACACCGATGGAATCGATCCAGGTTTTGTCTAACTCTACACTCTTTTTGCAATCAACAATAGATTGGTTGCTATGTTGAATACACCAAAAACATGTCTACGAAGGAACTTGAAACATGTTTTTTGTATTCATACTAGCTATTATGTGCTAGAGAATGTAGTTCATCATCGCGTCATCCGTGAGCAAACTTGAGACATACTCAGTCGACTTTGTTGTAATGACAAAACTCTGTCTGATTAATTTAGATATGTTTTCTAATTTTTTTGATAGATTCCAGCTTCAATGTCTGCATAGAAGACTCTTACATCTCAACAGGAGACGACCTTGTTGCCATAAAAAGCGGTTGGGACCAGTACGGAATCGCTTTTGGCCGTCCAAGCTCAAACATAACGATCCGTCGCATCACAGGATCGACCCCGTTCGCAGGTATAGCAATAGGAAGCGAAACATCAGGAGGTATCAAGAACATCGTAGCAGAACACATCAGTCTCTCCAATATGGGTGTTGGAGTGAACATCAAGACAAACATTGGTCGTGGAGGATACATCAAAAACATCAGAATCTCCAACGTTTATGTCGAAAACGCAAGGTACGGGATCAAGATCGCCGGGGACACGGGAGATCACCCGGACGCGTATTATAACCCGAACGCTCTTCCAGTCGTTAAGGGAATACATATCAAGAACGTCTGGGGAGTTAACGTTCAAAACGCTGGCTCCATTCAAGGCCTTAAGGGTTCACCTTTTACAGGTAACATTTATTTTCTTTTAGTATTTATTTACCATATCGATCATATACTTGATTATTCTTTTTGGCAAACATGAATTTACAGGAATATGTCTGAGTGAGATCAATCTACATGGAAGTTTAAATTCGTACCGGACGTGGAAGTGTTCCGATGTTGTTGGAACTTCCCTCAAGGTCAGTCCTTGGCCGTGTTCGGAGCTGAGAGCTACCGGGGGATCTTATTCTTGTTCTTCCGCTTTCTGAAAAACTTCTGAGCAAGTTTTCTCCTCCTCGATTCGTTTTTTAAAACGTAATTAATCACGAATTTGCAGTTCCGCTCCATTAATTTCTATATGTATGTTTGTAACTTTTTATATAAGAACTGATAAAATTAAATTATATAATGGATACAAAGTATAAAACAAAGAAAGTAGGATGAGTAACTTCTATATAGTAAAGTCTGGTCTCGCTGCCGAAGTTTTTCTTAAAATATCTAAAAAATGGGAGTTGTAAGTGTAAGATTCATGATATACACCGGAGTTTATAGTCTAGTTGTTTATATTACTAATGTGGTTGTCTGGTTGACAAGTTGTGTGTTGATAATCGAATCCAGTTACGGTAGTGTGTATAGACAAATAAAATGTAAAAATTATGATTTAAAGAATTATAGTTACTCTACTGTTGTTAATTTTTATTAGTTTACTTCCGGTGGAACCTTCTTGGTCAACGATTGAATAATGTTATTGTGTGGAAAAAATAAAACAAAGCCAATTGGGAGCTTCCCGAATAATTAGAACGCATCTTATGTTCCTTCACCAATTTTATTTGATATGAATACATTGTTTGATTGGTAGGTTAAGTCAAAACTAATTGTTTTCAACGTAAGTCAAACTAATTAGGATAGATATAATGATACTCTTTCGTTCATAATTTAAAATTATCATAGTGCTCAACTTTCCTGGCCTTATAAATTGGCAGTGAGGACGAACCAAAATCAAACACACAGAGATTTACAAGAAAGAAAAAATGGCAAGTTCGAGCAAAGAACTCTATTATGTATTTTTGAAAAGAGATCCTGAGTATGAGCGTCTTAAAGAAAACCGGTAATAATATAGATAACCCGATATAATACTACCCAACTCTATTATGCATGATGTTTAGTTTTCTGTGTGTATATATATAATACTATATAGGTTAATTACGTTCATATAGAGAATTAACTTGATAATTAATTTGAATGTTGATGTAGAACAAAGAAGGGAGAAGAAGAGTTGGATAGGTACCTGGAAAAGAGACATGACGAGATTCTTGAAAGTAATCTTGAGGCTGGCTCTTATAAGAGGACTGTCTCTCTTGTCGTTGTTCATGGTTTTGGTGTTGAGATCACCAAGGACCAGGTAATACATACATATATATATATATATGCCTATGTGTATATTGGTGGTTCCTAGGCATTAGTATATATAGGTTTCGTCAATTGTTTATAGTTTGATGTTGTTTGTTTTCTTGTTTTCTAATATTATCTATCAGGCGAAAGTGTTAAAATCCGCCGATGGCGTTTATTCGGTGGAAAAGAACGAAGAAATTAAACTTACATAGAGTTAAGAAAGAAGAAAAGAGTGGGGAGGAGATTTCTTAATTCTCTATTAGAAGAATGATTTAATGTCGACTTGGTAGAGTAACACGTTGTAGTAGATTAGTAGTTAAGTAAATTCTGAAAATTGAGCATTTGAACCATGAGAGTTGATGAGTGAGAAAAGGTTGTATTTGTGGATGCCAATAGAAATCAATCCCAATTTTTTTTTTTTTTTTTGGCTTCCGTTGTGATCCAACAAAATAAATAGGCCTCTCCTGTTATATTTTCCACGGAAAGACTAAACCGTTTATCGAAATTCTTGCATAGTTACAATCTGCGATCAAACTTTCATTTTCGTACATCAAGTACTTACATTACATATTATTTTTGGGCCAAGTAAAATTAGATATGGGCTTCAATCATAGGCATGTTGATTCGATCCTCACAGTAGCCCACATGCAAGTATGCAACTTCTGTTTCTTGTCCCACGGGCAGTCGCATCAACGTAAGGACAAGCGTCTTACGTTCACTTGATTTTTTTTTTTTTTTGCTAAAACGTTCACTTGATTAATAGCTCGTAAACACTTAAACAATATTTCAAATTATGTTTTCTCATATAATATGCATTATACGGATGGTAAGGTTTAATACTTGATTTTTCTACCCCGTCTAAATCTCTTTCTAAAGATAAAGATAGAAAAGGTTTTGCATTGTTAAATTTGTAACTCCAGATTAAACTCTGAATTTGCGATGGCAAAACAAATATAATTTGTTTATTCAAGTGTGAAAGTGTCGAGTTGATATTTGACTACCTCCAAACGAATCGAAAGCCGCGTGGTGTCTTTTCCGTACATGATTTTTTCTTTTCTTTGTTTGGCCTTTTCCTACTTTATAGATTTATTGCCCTTTCTAACGAGTCCAATTCACAAGTTGGCAACTATTTTGTTGGCATAACAATTATTAAACTCAAGGACTGTAATAAATTATTTCATCCTTGTATAAAATACGAATTAAAATCTGCTGCGTAGGCGTAGCGTTGAGTCACACCCACACAAAAAGATATTGCTGCGTAGATTGGAAATAAATGCGATAGTTAATGCCGTAAAGTTTAGCAAATCAGATTTTTTAGAAAAACTATAATGTACTCTTTTGTCTGAAACTCTGAATTATTATGAAGCACTGTAGAGTTGGGAAGTCAAATTGAGTTAAATGGTTTCTATTTATGTTTGAAATTCATTTGACAAATGAATAGGTAAATTTATCTGAACTGAGTGGGTGAATTATATGCGCTAGAGCCTAGATTTAATACTATATTATAATCTGCTTCGTAAACTAAAGTATATCACTTGAGTTGCAAATCAACTAACTCTGGAATTGGTAAATATAAATAGATATAGTGAATAAATAAGCTGAACTAGCTGAGTATACCTTGTCAATAGTTTTATAGAGTTGAGTTAAGACTCTAAATAAAAATAGAACATTGTCTATTGTCTAGAGATCAGAACGAATACTGATGATGAATGACGCAAGGAGAGTGACGCCATTAAGAATCATTTTAAGTGTCAAAAGAGTAGGAGGAAAACAAAATAACTAATACTTTCCAGTTTCATCTTATTAATTTACTATTTTTGTCCACGCGGAGAGAGATTTGAATTGTCGTCGGTCCAATCTCTTGACTCATCCTGTCCCTTGGAAAATTTCTGCATATCCATCCTTCAGATTTTCTTTCTATTAATCAATATGTTGATGCCACTTACGTTTTCCCTACGTTGACAACGTTTCTTCTTATAGTAAAACGGTATAATAGTATTATTTTTACAGTAAAGAAGTAGTATATGCAATTGACAAAAACTATATTTTGCATAGATCAATAGGCCGAATCTATTGAATACAACATTTGTATTTATATTAGTTAAACTGTAATAAAACTGAAAAGAAGTGCTATCAGATTGTGAACTCGACCGCCAGCGAATCCTCGTCCTCGAAAGTCCAAAATCCAAATATGATTTAATTGTGTTTATCTTCAGTATTTTAAATTAGCCTTTTTTCTTCTAAAGATTTCATTCAAAGACACCAAATTTGGCAAGAGTATACATACACAAAGAATCGAGAGAAATCATACCGACGGGACAAAACAAGGATCACTGACGATCAGTCCTATTTTTCCTCCTAAAACTAATTTTTGAACCATGCACATAGAATAACTCAAGCCACGTATCATAAACTACGATCCTCTTTGTCACACTTTTAGATATAAAAAGCTTCAATTTTTATTTTAGCACTTAAGTAAGCTAGCTATCTAATTTATGTATTAATTTTCATCAGCAAACAAGTTTGTATTAGGTCTGTCGCCATGCAAATTTAAATCGGTAGTTGCTGAAAAAAAAATTGACATAAGAAATAGTATTACTTATAACATATAAGTGGTCCAGATATTAGACAAATATTTGGATGGCAAATAAAGTTAGAAAGTATCAATCAAAGAAATGAATGTTCCAATGGAATATCGATCTGATTATTTGTCATAGCTTTATGGTGGACTAGGTCAGCAAAGACCTTATCATACTCTTGTATTATTACACACTTAATGACTGCTTTTTTTAGTGGAACATATAACAAATGCTAACATACAATTAATCTAGAACTTATCTTACACCAGATAAATACAACTTGCAAAGAATTTTGCATTTTGTTTAAACCGATAATAAATGTTTTCGCCCTCTCGAGTTTTATCTTTCTTAATTTATGATTAAGAACTTGACATAGCTCATAAATATAATTAAAATGAAGGTGGAGAATTTATTGAGTCAACATTTGTTTACTCATTTCGTTTCAAATCAACTGTCATTTTATACAAATATTTTTTAAATAAAAATAAAAATATCGTTTTATAATTTCAGCATACAAATATTTTTAAAATAAAAATAAAAATATCATTTTATAATTTCAGGATAAACCTCTCATTTACCCATAATTAAAATGATTGATGTTAAATAAAATATATTTTCAAGATTGAAGTCTTGTTTTTATAAAGGATAATGATAGAACATTAATATTCATGTGACAATATTAAAACAATGCTTAATTTGAAAGTAGAAACGGAAGTAGTAAGAAACAAGTAGTGTTGACAAAAAAGAAAAAAAAAAAGAGACAAGTAGTAGTGTGATATATTTATTTATCACAATCGTCTTTTTAATTAGGTAAACAAATTTTATGCTTTGCAAAATTTATTAATAAAGTTACGGATATGGAGAAAAAATAAATGTGTTCATCACTACTAATAGAAATATACAAGAGAAAGTGTCAAAGTGCTTAAAAGTAATGTTCAATCAAATTCATCTAGAAGATTCATTATCTATGATATTGATTCTTAGACGTTGGAGTCTATTTTCTTTTATTGTTGACAATATTGACATCACAGATGAATAACAACTGAAAAATCATCGAAAGAACGGTTGTTTGTTGCATTCTGATAATAAAGAATCAAACAAAACATATATTGAAACTTAATAAAAGAGAATCTCAATCACATGTACAAAGTCGTAGCTTTGAAAGGGTGCATTGAAAGCGACAGTTGTTTAGCCCATTGTTGTCTAATTATTTAGTTAGCCACTATAATTAAATAAATGATTTACTTGGTTATAACTTATAAGCTATAACTACATTAACAAAATTGCAAAGTTGAATTGGTCAGCCTTTGACCTTGTAATGTAATCTCATTCACTACTACCACCCCACCCCACTTATAGATACACTTTGTCCCTATACTTCTTTATACCAAAGACTTTTCTTTACTTTGAAAGCTTTTGTCTCTTTTTAAAGAAGAAATCTATATTCTAATATTAATTATTTACGGTTCGTCACTTGGTCAAATTTTCAAACATTCAAATCCAATCCCTTTATATTCCAAACCAACACTCATCAGTTTTTCCACAAGCCTAACACTTTCATTCTCTCAGCATATGATTCCTCAATCTATATATCTATTCTTATCTATTCTCACCATAAAATTCAGATAATATAACTCATTATTTTATAATCCAATTTTCACTTACACACATTATATTTCTTTGTCAACATATTTGTATACTATAATAGTTTGCGAAATTAAGGTCTATCTTTATAAAAAGAAAGTTACTATTTTATAATTCAAAATGGAAGGTAAAAAAGCTATGTTAACTTGGGAGCAGAAGACACTGGAAAGCGAGCTCATACGTGGACTGGAGGCGACGAAAAAGCTTATGGCACGATTTGGAGAAGCACCATCGCCGTCGTCATCATCTTCTTTTCCGGCGAATGAGACGAACAAGATTCTCATGAACCAGATACTCTCTTCCTACGAGAAATCTCTTGGCATGCTAAACTGGTCTTCCTCGCCGCCTGTACAACTTATTCCTAAGGTTGCTCTATTTCCGGTGGTGAATTCCGTTGTAATTCCTGAATCTCCGGCGTCGATCAACGGAAGTCCGAGAAGTGAAGACTTTGTTGATGGAGGAGGTTCCAGCGAGAGTCATCGCCAAGATCACATTTTCAATCCAAAGAAAAGGTAACAGTAAAAATTTCAGATAAATTGGGGACTAAAAAAAAGAGTTACAATTCACCAAATTGTATAATGTCATGATATAAATATCATATTCTATATATTAATTAAATTTTTGGTGGTAATTTTGCAGGAAGATGTTACCAAAGTGGACAGAGAAAGTGAGAATAAGCCCAGAAAGAGGCTTAGAAGGACCTCAAGATGATGTCTTTAACTGGAGAAAATATGGCCAAAAAGACATTTTGGGCGCCAAATTCCCCAGGTAAATTCATCATCAATCATCACTAGTCCATCATCATCATCATCAATTCATCATCATCATCATCATGTTAATTCGATTGATTTGATGATCTACAGGAGTTATTACCGATGTACTCACCGTAGCACACAAAACTGTTGGGCAACCAAACAAGTCCAGAGATCAGACAGTGATCCAACGGTTTTCGAATTGACCTACAGAGGAACACACACTTGCTCACAAGTGCGATCGCCTGCTCCTCCACCAGCCTCCCCTGAGAAGCGAGACACCAGACTTAAACCCACCACTGTTGCTCAAAAGCCTAACGACCTTCTCGAGAGTCTCAAAACCAGCTTAACCGTTCGAACTGAGGGACTTGATGACGGTAACGACGTTTTCTCGTTCCCTAACACGCCGCCGTTTTATGATTACGGGACTATTAACGACGATTTCGGCGGCCACATGAATAGTTCTTCCATGTTCGATGTTGTTGATTGGTTCAATCCAACGGTCGAGATTGATGCGGCTTTTCCCACGTTTTTACCAGAGTCGATTTATTATTAAATTTTAAAACGTAAATGAGAATAAAACTAGTAATTATTTTAGAGAAAAATCAGTCATATCACTGAGTTAAGACCATTTTTTTTTTTCCTGAGTTAAAGATGTAACTTGAGTCTAACAAAGCATAAGAAATGTTCAACAGGACTTGAACATTATTTCAATTCTAAGAGATATTTTTTTTCTAGCTACTGGTCGTAGCCGCAATCTTCTTATTGTACTCTTCTAGTTCCTTCTTGTATGCTTCCATCAACTTTGCTGCCTTTTTGTTGTAACTTTGCTTCTCTTCTTCACCCAATTCCTGCAATATATTTTACTTACACGAATTAGCAAACAACAAATATGTTATAGCAAATGACTTTTTTAATCTTAGTTGTCATTATACATACCTTCCATTTCACAGAGATTAAAGCAGTAATTGTCGAGTTGCTTGTCCCAGGACGTTCTTCTGTCAAAGTCTTTCTTGCGTCTTTGCTGTATAAACAAGTTTTCGTATAGCAGTTAGAAACTTCGATATATAAAAGCTTAGAATTCTCCGAGTCATTAAGCTTTTGGGGTTCGTACCTGAAGAGGAAGAATGAAGAAGCAGGCTTCTTGGGTTTGTTAGGGTCAACGTTTTCGTTCTTCTTCTTCTTAGTCTCTTTTTTCTTCTGCAAAAGACATTATCATGATTCTGTTAGTCTGTGAATTGTAATTTTGGTATATTGAGAAGGGCAGGTGTGAGTGAGTGACCTTGATCAGATTATCGGTTTTCTCCTTCTTCTTAAGTAGTTGAAGAGCTTCCTGTTTATGGAGTTTCAAGAGCTCCTCTTCTTCTTTCTTCTGGCTCAGGGCTTCTTCTTCCTTGGTCCTCTTGTATTCCTCCATCGCTTGCAGATATGTCTCCTTGTTCTTCTTTGCCACCTGTTAAATATCATACCCCAATTCATTCACTCTGAAGTCTGTAAATGGCTGTAAATACAAGCATATATATGAAAAAAAAAAACAGACCTCTTCGTAGGGTGCTTTTTGTTCATCTGACAATTTCTTCCACTCTTCTCCAGTCATCTTTGCGACCTATAACCACCATTCAATTCAACTCCATAAGTTCAGCTTTAACGTATAACAAAAGTGGATCTAGAGAGCGACGTATTGTAAGTTAAGATTTACCTCCACAACGCTCTTGTTCTCTTCGCGTAATGCAGCTCTCCTGTCGTTAGCATAAACCAGGAAAGCAGAAACGGGATGTTTTGGCTTGAGAGGATCCTTCTCCTTCCTGCAAACCAACAACACAAGCTCTAGTCAGTTTACCATTGAGGATCATTTAATTTATTCACCAGAAGGTATTTCAGTCTTTTTACTTGCTCTTCTTCTTGTTATCCTGTTCAGCTCCCTGCACAAACTGGAGATACTGATCAAGTAAATCCATTGCAGTTTTCTGCTTCTGCTCATCATCCAGAAGCTTCATGGCCTCTCTCTCGCGCTTCTCCTTAGCAATAACCTGGAGGTAAGCTTCCTTCTCAACCTGGTACTTCTCCTCGTAAGGCTTCTTCTCTTCTGCACTAAGAGCCTTCCATTTAGCACCTAGAATGTTCGAAGTCTCCTTGAAGTCAGCCTCAGGGCTTTCCTTCTTGACTTCATTCCATTGCTCCTTACACCACAGAATGTATGATGACGAAGGTCGCTTTGTCTCGGGACAATCCTTCTTCTTCTTCTTATTCACCTTTTCTTGCTCAGCCTGTGTGAGTGATTGACCACAAGCGAAAGTCTGAAAGAGCAACACACAAACAATCTTGACGATTAGAATCAATTAACTCATCACTCAGTCATACACAGGGAGAATCTGACTTCGATACTAATCTCAAAACTATCAAATATCAAAGCCAAAACTCTCAAATGATCAACTAATTCCAACCTAATCTAACAACCTAAGTAGATCTAGAATTTGACAATCATATTCGCAGAATCAAAATCATAATCTCATCAAGTTCCATATCTAATCACAAAACCTAACAAAAAAGCTAGATCTAGAGATTGTACCATGTTAGGTTTGAACTCCTTCATCCTCTGAAGCTTCTTCAGCTCCGTCTTAAGCTTCTCCTGCTCAGCGTCTCTACTCTCTAGCTCCTCTTCCTTCTTCCTCAGGATCTCGTCCTTCTCCTTAAGCAACTCCTCCGTCTTATCCTTCTCGATCTTCATCTTCTCCAACATCGTCTGCATCTCCAACAGGTCTTTCTCGAACGACTTCGACGACTTGGCTGATTTTCCCTTGGCAGAGACAGGCGACGCCGGCGGCTCCACGATCTCGTTCTTCTGCTTCAACGCCTTTCTGCTGTTCCTTGGTTTCTTCGTCGGAGCTGGATCTGCGGTGGTCGCCATTTCTAAGTCGGAGCGTACAAAGAGGAGAAGGAGATTTTTGATTATTTTAGGGATTTGTGATTTAAGTGGAGACTCTGCAGATATTTTCTGAGCTTATATGGATAAAATCGCCCAACGGTCTCTAATTCGAAATTCGAAATAAAAGTTTTTGGCGTCCCGATGCGGATTTGTTAATTCTTTTCGAATTTTGAATTTCCCTCTTCTTCATAAGGAATTAAATCTTACCTTTAATAACCAGCTAATATGAACGTAAATCAAACCGGTTAAAACCGCTATCTGTGAGGAAGATCTCATAATCTTTGAGGAAAAATCCGGTTCACGAATTTAATCTTTACACACACTATCTTTTTTTACAGAATCGGCAAAAGAATAAAATTTACGTTTTTCAACAAATATGATTGTTAGATCTTTTTGAAAGTTTGAAATTTCCCTCTTCTTTATAAGGAATTAAAAAGTTTACCTTTGAATCTTAATATCACGCTTATCAGCAAATATGAAAGCAAACCAAGCCGGTTCAAACCGCTATCTCATCGGAAGATCTCATAATTTTGAGGAAATATCCGGTTCACGAATTAAATCTTTACACACACATTACTGTTTTTACAGAACCGGCAAAAAATAAAAATTAACTCCACCAAACCGGCTAGCTCCCAACCAATATCATACACTTTTCAATTTTCACTTTTTCTTTTTTTTTCCAATTCACACAAATTTGTTCTCTATTAGTCTATTTATCCCCAGAGAACAGATTTTTCCCTTCTTTCGGGGTCATCAATTGGCAATGAACCAATCACAGTTTGCTTTTTCGGTTTAGCCATTTGCTATGGTCTCCAATATAACATCATTCAAGTAATCAATCGGACCAGGCAAGCACCAATGCAGACAATCATTCTGTACCTTTGCATTTTTGTCTTTATCAAACGGCCTGAACTGTCGGTACGCACCCGGATGGCCATCGGGTCGGGTCAGCAACATCCCGGTGAAATCCAAAAGCCTTACATTCCCACCACCTTCCTGGCCCGTATTCTCTCTAACAGCTCTCTCGAACTGACCAACCTCCACATCTCTTAGTATCTTATGTACGTTTTTCATCTCAACCTCCTCATCATCCATCACCGGCTCTGTTTGCTTACACGTCCCACCGTTATGCCATTCCCCGTTTTGGAAATGATCCGGAGTCGAAGTCCTGAAAAACACCGTGCCTTTACCGTTAGTTTCCGCTCCTACTATGAAGTCCATGACACTACGCAGCGACGCGTTATAAGCATAGTCGAATCCTAGCTCTTGCATGCGAGATTTTTCCGGACAGATATGGCAACCGACCGGTTTTGCATTTTCATGGTAAACCGCTGCTTTAAGATACCATTTACCAGTTGAGATGATGGCATAGTCTAGGCTAGGCATTAAATTGGTCCATGTCTCATCGAGTTTGTCAAGGTGTAGCTGGACCGAAGCGGTAGAGACACCGTTTGAATCTTCGAAAATAGCGGCTTGGACTAGAAATGGCGACCAAATGTTGGATATCGTTAGGTTATGTAAAGGGAAATGCCATCTTTTCGATTTGTATTCCTTGTCGTGGTATACTTCGACCGGTTCTTCAACCTGGAGAGACCGGAAAAGATTAATATAAAAAACGGATTTAAAGAACTTGGAAAGGTAAGATGGACACAAAGAGCTGGTAAAACAAACATTTTATACCATGTAGAGCATGCAAAGCAGAGACTCGACATGGTTACGAGATATGGAGTCACCAATGAATGCCCAAGATTTATTTCTCATAAGTTGAAGAAACCTTCGAGGATCGAAACGTGGTAACAAACAGTCATGAGGCTTCCATTTCCAGTAGAGAAAGTCTAAGTCAGGCCGGCCATTGGTGATGCAGTTTTGGTGACCGTCGATGAGCATACCGCATGAACTGTTTGTGTAGATTGGTCCTGAAGAATCTGGGATCCATTTTCCGGCAAAGAGATTACACTTCTCTACTTCAATATCTGATTCAAGAAACAAAAAAAAAAAAAAAAAAAAACTTGTTATTAGCTTCAATGTCAAATCAAACTTTGAATAAAAAAAAGTTGAACATTGCAGCTAACATTGAATCAGACATTTGGATAAACTGTCCAGAAACATGGCCAAACAAGAAACCGAAACAGAGTTGAATATGAACAAAAACATGATATGAAATGATAATACTAATGCGTAACTAAGAACCAAATGAAGTTTTGTATCTTAAGAACCAAACACCATTAGAAAAACATTCAAATGAGAGGAGCAAGATCCATTAATCATCACTTCCTTTCCCAATTCCCCTAAACCACAATCCCAAAAACAATACTTGAGATCTTGCAGATCGAGAAACAGAGTTCCATAACCCCTTAGATCTCATAAACAAGGTTTTATACAAAAAAGAACAATGGAGGGTTCCACATAGAAATCTTTATACTAACTGATCTTACCCTGAGGAATGAGATCTTCATTTTCCGGGACCAGAACCTTGGGCGGCAGAAACCGTGCTTCGAATTTTCCGGTGACCGACGCAAAGACTGGAGAAAAGTCGCTGGAGTGGAAAATGAAGAGACGTAGAGCAAAACTCGCTATGAGAATAGCAGAGAAGAGCTTGATGAGAAACACATTCTTATGGATCATGGAAACTGAGAACAACTTCAGCTTCATCTGATGAAGAAGAAGATATGCACAGTAGTGTTTTTTTTTTGGTATGTGTGTTATTCGACCGACCAAAGGCTCAGGACATTTCTTTATTCTTTGTATTATTATTATAAATCATTCGACCATTTCTAAAAAAGAACCATACAGTAAAAGAGTGAATAAGGAGGTATTAGTTTAATAATCTGATTATATCACAGTTCACAATACTGGAGTTATAACAGAATGTTTTGAATTGTTTAAGAACTATTTTAATTCATTTTTAGTCAAAAACTGTTTCACCAATTGGGAAAGGTCATACTACATCATTCTGGAATTACAAAAGAAAAGACATTTTGGACTTTTTTGGACTAAACTGAAATTATGCATCTTATGAACAAAAACAATTGTAAATGTTCTTAATATTGTTGATGGATAGATTTTGGAAAAGCTTCTCTCTTTTATTACTATAACTTTCTTTCGTGATAATAGTAAGCTTTTTAGTTGTGATAATATTTATAAATTATAATTAAACATATAAATTTTGCAATGGAAAAGTATACTATTTAGGTCTTTAAAATTCAAACATATAATTTAAAAGATCAACTAAAATTTAGATCGCTAAAATTCAAAAATATATTTAAAAAAAATCAATTAATATTTAGTGCTAATTAATATGTGATTTAAAATATATTTTAATTCGACTGAAGGTAAGAAGTAATAACTATAATGAACTAATCTTCTTTACATTTAATTATTAATATTTTATATTTTATAATTTATAATTTATTAATATTAACTTTAAAATTTCTTATTCAAGTTTTTCTTAATTGAAATATTTTCAAAAATATATATTAATGTTGTTTTATCTGTATATTAACCAAAATTTGATTTTATAATTTATGAAATATATATATAATTTTGCTTTAATTTTTGTTTTTACTGGAAACAATATCTGGAACAGAGGCCTTGGAAGCCACTGCCAATTTTATGGCAGGGTTTTGTTAGATAGATTGACTGAAGATGTACTCTACATCGAAGTTTAGTTCCATAGGGTTACCGAAGCTTGAATAATCTTGTGTTTGTTAGTATTTTCAGATTTCTTCTTATAATGATTATAAGGTAGTGACTAGTTAGTATTCTAGGGGAGACGTGTCTACCTTTGAGGCTTTATGATCTATTTTCCGACTATAAATAATTCATTCACATCGAATTAATAACTACCCATCTGTTCTTTTCATGCAGTCTGTATCTCTTTGGTGTGACTACTTGAACTTTTTGCTAGAATTTGATCCATCAGTACGTGGACATACACCTGATGGTATTTCAAAAGTGAGGAGTCTTTTTGAACGTGCTATTCCGGCTGCGGGCTTCCATGTTGATGAAGGCAATAGAATATGGGAAGGATATAGGGAATTTGAGCAAGGCATCTTAGCCACTATTGACAAGGCTGACCTTGAGGTGGGATCTATTTTCTTGACTTTGTTCATTTACGTTTCGTTCACTGCAGTCTTGATGCATGTTAGCGAGGTTCGTGTCCTAGGAAGAACAAATTTTTTGTTTTGTTTTCAGTGGGAAGAAATATCACCTTGTAATAAACCAGAGCAGATTGGTTGCTGTGCACAGTTTCTTTAGTTAATCGTAAATATTTTGTGATAGAATAAAGATTCATATATTTTTGTGATCAAGAATTTCCTAATTAAAGTGTTTGAATTATCAAATTTACGAAGCTCAACGTAATTCATCAGATTGGTTTATCAAAACTTCTTTGATAGTTCTGTTCTCTGATTAACATTTAAAATTTATTTTCATCAGAAATTTAGAGATTTATGTAAAATTCTATGGAAAAATCTCTTATCAAGTAACCTAGAAGTTAATTCATTGCATAACTAATCAGAAGCGTTAATCACTTTTGGGGGTTAATATTTCCCACATGTTTCTCTCATCGACTTTGTAAGTAACATATGTGCATCGCTTTATTTCATAAAGTTACATTTGTTTAGAGTTCGTTGAATTTAGTAGAAATTGGTTTTATTCTGCAGCAGAGGAATAAGCAGGAGCATATTTCATCGTCACCTGTCTGTTCCGCTGGAGAACTTGAGCTCCACCCTTATTGCATATAAGGCTTGGGAGTTGGAACAGGGCACTGACCTTGATATTGGATCTGATGATTTGAGTAAGGTTTCTCCCCAGGTTGCTGTTGCAAACAAGAAGGCACAACAGATGTATAGTGAACGTGCCCATCTTGAAGGAAACCTATCTAAGAAAGATTTATCTGACACGGAAAAGTTTCAGCAATTCATGGTGTGTATGGCTTAAGTGAATTTTTAGCCTAACAAAAAAGTTGTAAGAGAAGAAGCTTCTCTATCCGGAATCTACTTTCAGATTGCTCAGTTCTTTTGTTAATTTCCAACGTGTAATTCCTATTAGATCATCATCTACTTTGATTAATTTGCTAATTAGTAGCTACACAATATAACATGGAAAGAGTAGAAAACAATGCAAAACGTTTAGTCACAATTATTGTATGTAATGGGCTTGGGCTGGTTGGCATTGGGCTAGAGACTCATCATGGTGATAGGTGGGAGAAAGACTAGTTAAATGAAGTATCTCATCATCTTCTGATTTCGATCAAGAGCAAAAACAAAAACAAAAGAGTTAACCTTTTGCGCAGCAGCCACTAGCCCGAAGACACTCGTTTCGCATTTCCCGCTCTCTAACTTTAGTGCCCTTTTATTTTCGGTTACTTCTCTGTAGACTCTTTGGTTTGGTTTGGTTTGGTTTGGTTCGTTCTTAAATCTTTCTTTCTAAGTTAAGATTTTGTCGGGGGAAAAACCGAATCCAATTTTCTCTGTTTCTTTTGTTTCCAGTTTTCATTTCGCCTGACATTTTCTTCAAATTCGTTCGAGGAAGAGAGAATTTTGTGAATTGCTTTCAACATTTTCAGTTTGGTTCCGTTGTTGGTTTGTTTCGGATGTTGAGCAGTCTGAGCCAAAGGATTTTGGGGTTTCTAAAAATTGTGACTTTTTGTTTTGTTTTCTGTTTTTAAAGGTCAAGGTAACAACATGTCTGGAGAATTAGCAGTTCGTGAAAGTGTCCCAATTACGGAATTCGAGATTTTGAAAGAGAAGCATGATAGTTTGCTGAGAGAGCATGAGGACCTGAAGAAGAAGCAAAGAGAAGCAGTGTTGTTGGTTAAGGGAGAGATTGAAAACTGGGAGATGAAGTATGTTGAACTGCAGAAGAAGCTAGAGAAGCTCGAAAAGGATATCAAGGACTTGTCGACGCCGTTGGATGATGATGATTCTAGGACTAAAACACCTGCAGAGGGTAAGAGTGTTTTCTTTTTATAAGTGTGTTTCTCACGAATGGTTTTGTTAGTTTTAGGCTCAAGTACAACATGTTTCTCTGGCTACCTATGCAGGTGTGATTGAGATCAGTAGTGACGATGAAGGAAACCAAAGAGAAAGCGATGGTGAACACAGTAACAACTTTCAGAACCAAGAAAAGTTCTCCTTTTATCTGTGATCGAATGGTAGATGGGAAAGCAGAGAGTAATTAAGTAGTGGTGAGAAACTGAAAGTTTCAAAATTTCTAAGTTGGTTGTTTAGATATAAATATGACCATGGAATCTCCGATGTATTGTTGTTGTTTTTTGGCTCGGATTTAGTATGTTAAGAGATGTAACTTTGTGTGGTAAAGTGAATTTTTAGCCTTAACAAAAAAAGTTGTAAGAGAAACAGCTTCTATCCGAAATCCACTTTCAGACTGTTTAAGCTGTTGTTTGTATCCATTAAGCTGTGCTTTTTTAATTGAATTCTGAGGAATAGCAAAAAAAAAGTGAGTATAAGTCATCTTAAAAAGGCAGAGACTCTGGTAAAATACCTCAATAGTAATGGAATCAATGGCTTAGTACTTGGTAGTCTAGGAGAAGTTTGCAACAGGCTATTGCATTAGTTACAGTCTTACAGAGAATCAAACAGGCAAAAATAAGATGTTAGATCTTCAAATTTTATAACTTGTTTTTCCTTCTTTTCAATATTCAACATACAAAAAAAAAAAAACAATGTGGAAACGTGAACGTGACCTCAAATTCGGAGGATGAGGCGTTACATGAAATCAATTATGTGAGATTACAACTCAAAAAGATAAGACAAAAGGAATGGGAGCAAAAGAACGTTATGAAGGTCTCTTCGTAGTTGAGCCTGCTCCCTCATTGGCATGGTCCTGACTCGGTATCACGAACTTGTTAACTTTCTGTGACATTCCATAGATCAACAAAAAGAAGCTAAAAAACGTTAGTGAAAAGTAGAAAGATTTCATCAGTTTGCAATCAAAACCATTAGATGAAAAAAAAACTCTTAAGAAAACAATGAGCACAAAAAGCATTGATCAACAAGATCAAGAATGAAAACAAGACACTCCCCTGTTTCTAATGGCTTCCTCAAGACAATCATAACGACCATCATTGCATTGTTTCTGCTTTAAGTGTATATAAAAAAGCCCAAACATATTGTCGTCTATGAAAATCACTCGGAAACTGTAACCGCATGAAACAAACCAGGATAAAGATCAATTCAGAGGTTTATCTTAGTTTCCAACCTAGTTAGTTAACTACGTCATATGAAACAGCAACTACAAAGTACTAACACAGCAAAATTCTCATTTACATATTTATTAACAAAAAAAAGTTTGCTAATTTTTTTTTTTTCATATTCTTTTATAAGAGAGAGATCAGTAATAATACACGAAGCAACAAAACTGTCCTAAAAAGACAAAGATTCGATTGAGAAGATGATGTAAACTGCAAACCCCACAAAACAAAAGAATAAATTTAAGAGGATTGTAGAGATCAGTGATGAGAGGAAATAAAAATCAAACCTTTGAGAGAACGCATTCTCTGAGTGATTGCAAGAATCGGAGGCATTTCTCTTGATCGAAGGGAGACTCAGTGACGCAATTGAGAAGAAGGAGAGCTTCTTGGCCGCAAATTGGTTGGGGAATCTGTTTCTCCATGGAAAAAGGATAAACCCTAAAGGGCAAGGTTTTTGGTCTTTTGCCGAGAGGAAGAGAGAAACAGATGTTTTCCGACAGGATGGATCAACTAACGATCACGAGGCGGTGACTCAAAACGTCAAAAAGGGACAAATCATTAATGGGCCACAAAAGCCCAATTTAGCTTATCGAACACACAGTACTTTTGAGCTCAGTTAAAAGGCTCTCCTCAGTCCATAATGCTTACTTTAATTTGGTTACATGAACAATGGCACAATCTGTACCATACTACCACTAGAGATCACCTAATCCGTAGGGAGAAGACCACGTGCAAAGAACTGTAATGGAAGAATTCGCCATGCCTCACGACCCTAGAAGCGCTATTAAATGTAGGCACAGGAAGACCCACCAGCACTCTCAAGTTCCACTACCAATAGCATAAACAAGCTTCTCGTTTAGCTCTTGCTTATGCTATTATTTGAAACTATTAAGCTGTGTTCTTTAAGAGACGACAGAAATTAGTTTACAAAGAATAAAACACCACAGCCAAAAGTAAGATGGTACGTCTTCAAATTTTATAGCTTCTTATCTTTAGTGCCTCCAATAGTCAATATACAAAATAAACAATGTGGAAACGTGACGTGGCCTTAAATTCGGATGCTGAGGCGTTTACAGGAAACTAATTTTGTGAAATTATAACTTAAAAGATACAAAAGAATTCGGAACAAAGAACGTTAAGAAGTTCTCTTCGTAGTGCCTGCTCTCTCATTGGCATGTTTGACTCGGTATCACAGTACCAACTGTTAACTTTCTGTGACATTCCATAAATCAACATAAGAAGCAAAAAACGTTAGTGGGAAGAAGAAAGGTTTCATTAGTTTGCAATGAAACATTAAATGAAAAAACCCATGAGAAAACAATGAGCACAAAAGCATTGATCAAGATCAAGAATTAATGTAAAGAAAATAGTACCCTGTTTACATAGATAAACTCTTAATGCTTAACAAAAATTGTTAAAATAATTCTCTAATGGCTTCATCGAGAAAATCTTTCTGATCCTCATTGCATTGTTTCTGCTCTCTCCGAGAGTAAGCGTACATAAGCTAAAGCTCAAACGTATTGTCTATGAACCTCACTCGGAAACTGTAAATGCAGAATGAATTTAGCCATTCATAATCACATAACTAAAAAAAACAAAACACATATGAAACAAATATTTCTTCCTTTAGTATATATGTTATATAACAAGGACAAATTTCAGAGAATAACTTCATATGAAAAATAGAAAAACGTACTAACTCAGCTGTCTCCAGTGAAACTCCAAAATTTTACATCAATTAAGAAGTTCGCATTTACATATTTATTTATAGAAAAAAGCTGCTGATTTCTCATTGTCTTTTATAAGAGAGGTCAATTTAGGTTATTAATTAAAATGGTTCGAAGTTTTTTTTTTTTTTTTTATCAGCCCATGATGTCTACATAGAGTCCTTGGGCAATGGGTTCAAAATTGGTTGTATGAACTCAACAAAATATATAAATAATTATACCAAATTGAATAGAACAATCCATGTATCAGAAATGTAAATTGCACACTGAAGAATGACGATGCATATCCAGAATTATGCGCTGGCAAGGCACTAATTAAAGGCTACATATTGAGGAAACGGGAGACATAAGCGTCGCTTGTTTCGCAAGAAATAAAGTAAGATATATCGGTCATTCGAATCCTAGGTTTACTCCTCTCATGAACACGTAATCAGTTGTTTCAGGTTAAAGCAAGCAGACCAAAGAGCCAGTTGAGTCAAAAGCGGACATCCATTAAATTTGCGTAGATTGAAGAGAGACAGGTCAGAACTAGTTTTCGACTACAAAACGAATGTTATATATAAGAAATCAATTATCGCGAATTTGATAATTGACGAGTGATATTGACTGAAGAATTGATAATTGCTATGTTAAACGACGAGAAAGTAATCTTGGGAATGATTGGTAGATTGTGATTCACGTAAGAAGGTGATGAATCATGCAATGAGAATGAAACGTTAATAAGATGACATGCATAATCGGATTAATGTCGAGCTTTTTTGTTCCCTCGTGAAGCACACTTTTCACAACACGCATTGTTAGATGTGTGTCTTTGGGTTATAGCAAGATGTTGCCTCATGTTTGTGGACCTCTGGTGATAACGTGTCATATCACAATACACATACATGTTTGGGTATTTAGTGTTAATTAAGCCTCCTAATTACGTGTGTTTAAGTGGCCATCGAATAGACGGTAAGCAAAACATAAGTAATCCGGTCCCTTATCCTATTATCCAATCACTACAAGGATCAGTGGCATATAGCGAGAATGGGTTTGGTCGGTATGGTG